>CAKNYM010034690.1:0-11536 GCA_932195095.1 Andricus curvator
AAAGTAAAATTATTTTTATTTAAAAAGTAGGTATTATTAAATAATGAGTTTATTTAATTACAAAAATAATTAAATAAATAAAAAAAAAATAAATAAAAAATCAATTCGAACACAGGATTCGAACCCCGAGCGCTCACGCGGTAAGCAGACACGTAACCGATTAGGCTATTGAGCCGTTCGGCAGCGGAAAAAATTACTGGTATATAAGCTGAGTTTGAATTTTCGAACATAGTTTTTTTCAAGACGATTGAGCGTTGCGCGTTATTAGTGTAAGGGGTGAATACCTTGAACAAGTACAATTATTACACGAAGTCTCATCCCAAAATAAATTCCCAAGGTCGTGCCCTCCCCTTGTGAGAAAAAAAATTTTTGGATCCAAAGAAATGCATTTCTTTGATTGAATTCATTTGAGCAAAAAAAAAACCGTTTACTTAATTGTACTAAATATTGTTTAAAAGCAACAAACTCGTGCATTGATTCAAAGGAATCATTTCTTTGGGCGCCATTTCTTTGAAATAAAGAAATATTTCTTGGCCTCAGAATATGAGATAATTAACTCAAAGAATTGATATCTTTAAAACTAAGAACCTAGTTTCCTTAAATCTTGCTGTCGCATCCAAAGAAATATTTTTTTAGTTCAATAATTTTGAGCCTTTGAATTAAAAAATATTTCATTTGAAATAAGTAACTCATCGATGCGTGAAACAAATATTTTGGTTTCTTTGAATCAAAGAAATATTGACATAAATGAAAGCAATATTAATTAAGTGAAAGCGATATTTCTTTCGTTCTAATAGAAAGTTTCATTAGTCGAATAAAGTAATTTGTTCACTTAAGTAATAATTTATTCACTTGGAAGATATGTTTCTTTTAATAAATAGAGTGAAGCGATTTATGTCCAATAAATATTTCCTTCAAGTGAAGAAATATATTTTTGAAATAACTTCATACACCATTCGTTCGAAAAAATATTTTGGTAAAATTCCTTATTTGTACTGAGTAGTTCAGACATATACCGCCAGATGCGCAGATTTTATAGTCTCACAACAGAAATGGATTCTCCAGTCTTTAAGTTAGCCATACATTTTCACCGTAGATATAATCTGAAAAATGTGGTGATTGGTGTTTATCGGTCTTCCTAAGCATTGGTCAGTTGGTCTTGCTTGAAATTCTTTTTCCTCCTCCGCGAAAATGAAAATAAATATATTATTATAAATTATAATCATTATAATTGCATTGACTACTTTTTTTCAATGAATGGCCGTGCTTCATTTTCATACTTTAACTATTCAACATTTTTAAACAATAGAACTTTCTGTTTGAGTAAATTGTTCTTTGAATCAATTAATATTTTCTCAACTCTATTACGCCTTTTTTTTAAACAATATGCCGCATCTTAGAAACAAATAAATATTCATTTCCATTGAAAAAAATTTCTTTGCTGCAAATAAATGTTTAGTTTACCAAAAAATACGCTTATTTGAATCAAAGAATCATATATTTGGTTCAAAAGAAACTTTTGCTCAGTCCGAGTTACATTTATTTGTATGTAATAATTATCTTCTTGGACTTACACCATACTTCTTTATATTACGGAACTCACCTATCATATCCAATACTTATTTATTACAGTCAATAACAAATCTATTTCACTCAACGCATATTTTACAGTGACGAGTAAGTATTTCTATGCCTTAAGCATGGCGTTCCTCAGATCCAAACAAAAGACTTCTTTAATCTGAAGAAATATTTCTTCGGCCATATTCTGCTCTACCATTTCTTTGAATCAAAGAAATTTCCTTTGATTCAGATAAGTTTTTTTTTCAGTGTGAATATTCATTCAATTAAATAAATATTTATTGCATTCTAACAATTATTGTAATCAACACAATGCAAGTATTATTTATATTTAAAAAATATTCTTTTAATATAAAAGTATATTCACTAAACTGAACAAAATATTTATTTCGTGCCAGAAGTCGACATAATCATATCACAATAAAATAATTACTTGAATTGAAGAAATATTCTTTTGAGATAAAGGAATATTACATCCAATTCAAGAAATATTTACTGCATTCTAACAATTATCATTGTCAACACAACGCAAACATTATTCAAATGTAAAAAATATTCTTTTAATATAAATGTATATTCATCAAACTGAACAAGAATATTCATTCCATGCCAGAAGTCGACATAATCATCGCAATGAAATAATTATTTTTGTTTAAAAAATGTTAAAAAAAGTATAACGTTGATTCATTCGAATAAAAGAAAATCTTCGTTTGAATAAGTAATTTTCTATTAATCAATTTTACAGAAAAAATAATTATCCAATTCCTATACCTCACCGACGTTTTGTTGCCAACTCTTGTCAACTGGAAATAAGACAACGAGTTGAACTTTCGAAAATTAAATAATAGCCAGTAAGGGACGTTTACCTTGCCCTAAATCTTTATTTTCAATTATGATGATTTAAGACAATTTTAAAAATTATAACAAATACTTAAATATAGCTTTTAGTAAAAATTGTTATCACAGAAAATTTAAGTTTGCATTTTAAGTTCAGTTACAAGAAATTAAATCTTTCTGATGAATAAAATTAAATTTAAAAATTACGTTTCCAAAATTCCCATCATGAAAATTGTCTCTATAAAGTGACTAAAATATTTGATAACTTATGTAAAAGTTTACAGTTCGCATTATGAAACAACTGTTTCATTTAATTTGCATAATAAAACAATTTCATTTTTTTATTCAAGATAGGGTAAAAGATAAAACATTTCTGCATCAAATATTAATTACTAGGTTGAAATATTGTTGACTACTCTCTCAGAAATATTAGGAAGAAAGTGGAAATAATAAAATTTTCTTGGGTTTATATACCCTCCAATATAATCGATTTTTTTTACAAAACTGCTTTTTTTCTTTTATTCTGCCAAGATCTAAACTTTGAAGAAATAATTTCAAATTGTGCAATCGTTTAAAAATTTAGTGTTCAAGTATTAGAAGTTTTTGAATGTTTGAAACTTATTTCTCCTAAGTTCAGTCTTTTAATTTCAAGGTATTTTCTTTAAACCCAGAATTACTATATTGTATACTTTTTACTCTATAATCTTCATATTGTTTAAATAAACCCGCATTTGAGCAATAACACGTGTTTGCTGATAATATGAGCTTGACCTTAAAAAATGTACCACATCAAAATCACATTATAATGTATAGGGCATTTAATTTAAAACCCGTCATTATAGTCTACTCTCTCTTTGATTTAAAGAAATATTTCCCTCCGATCAATAGGTCGTATTTTTGAATTACAGTACGCTTCATTGAAACAAGAAATCAAATCAGTCAATTAAAAAAACATTTATTTTATCCGATCGACAATACTTTCAATTAAGAAAATATTTCTTAGAATTGAAATTGTATTCGATCATATCAACTAATAGTCTAGGAGCCAGGGGGGGGTGTCGTGGCCGATAGGGGTAACGGGCTCCACCCAAGTGCTTTTTATGTATTTTGACCCGCTGAACACGAATTTTTAGGGTGGCTTGTCTAAAAATCAACGGTTAATTAGTGATTAACAATTTAATTGTTTGTATGTATGTATACCATTAAGCCATTTCCCTTTCAGGGTAGGCGTGACACTACCCGATTCGGGTAGTGTTTCTAGGTGGATAGTTTCTTGTAGTAAATAACTACAAGTGTGGGATCACCACACCCACGATGTGCCAACAGCACTCAGTAGTCTCGAATGGTCACCCATCCAATTACTAACCGCGCCCAACGCTGCTTAACTTCAGTGATCTGACGAGAACTGGTTTTTACAGCGTGGTATGGCTGTTGGCCATTTAAACCGCTATAAATCCATCTACGTGTCTTTCATGTATTTTTACTCGCCAAATCCGAATTTTCAGGTTGGCTTGTCGATAAGTTAACAGGTAAATAGTTATTAACAAATTAATTATTTAAATGGCCATAAAAAGTTTATTTACATTCTTAGAAATTTTTTGAAACATGCCATGCATTCCTTACCTCACGATGAACAAGTAGAATTTTTCAGATTAAAAAAATATTGTATAGAACCCGAGATATCGCGATTTAACTAACAAAGCAGCGTAAGCGGCGCGAGCGAAGCGCGACCCCGAACCCGCGCGCCAAGCGGACAATATAGCGGTCAAATTAAAATCAGGATATCTCGACTTCCATCAAACATTTTTCAAATCTGAAAGAACCTACGTGTTCTGCAAGAGATAAGGAATGTATGGCCGTTTATAGAATGTTGGTAAATCTAATAATAAACTATTTATAGCGGTTTAAACAATTAAATTGTTAATAACTAATTAACCGATGATTTTTAGACAAGCCACCCTCGAAATTCGTGTTCAGTGGGTCAAAATACATAAAAAGCACTTGGGTGGAGCCCGTTACCCCTATCGGCCACGACACCCCCCCCCCCTGGCTCCTAGACCATAACTGATTTTTAAATCCAAATATCTAATTTCATTATGTTAAAGACATCGTCCATTCGCTCAAATAATATGTCAGAGGCTGAAGTAATTATTTATTTGCTTCAATAATTTCTTATTTTTCATACAATTAAACGATTTCTTTGAATTAAAGAAATACATGAATGGACGTATTCAGTACGACCATTTCTTTGGATCAAAGAACTTTTTTTTCAGTGTAGTAGGCATTGTAAGCCTATAGTCAGTGGAACTAAAAAAAGTTTCATATGCAACATTTCTCATACACCCCCAAAATCTGATTTTATGGTCAAAACCCGTTTTTTTGGTAGGTGCATGTATATAAGAAATCATAACGATAGATTGCTCACTTTTTCATGGTGAAAAATTATTAGGAAGCCACAATCGAAAATATTTCGATGTTTCTAATTTTTTCAACTTGAACAACAATTTGTTGACATTTTTCACATCAAATAATTTTTTGCTGGCAATATATTGGAAGTGCGTTTAATTCCGCGTGTGTAATAAGCTTTTTTAAATTAGAATTGGTTGTAATTCGACTGAGTTATCGTACACCATTTGTAGCGATTTTTATAAAATTTCATATTTTTCACTATTACAACTGAGTAGGTACTGCTTCAGTGAGCAACGAGCGAAAATTTAATATATCAGTTTTTGCTGCAGATGGGAATTCAGCTGCTACATTAGCTTCAAATTCGATAATCCATTCAAATTTCAACCAATTCTGATAAGAAAGCTCATTATACGCAGAATTAAGCGCACTTTTCGTTAAAAGTATTCTTTCACTGTACACAGTGTAATCACTTCTGCTATTACACCTAGCTATGACAGAATACTTAATTATCGATAATTCAGGGTGCACGGAGAAACTATTGGTTGTAAAATTTGGCATTATAATATTGATCTTTACAAGAGTTCGATGACAATCTAGGATATAGCCGAGAAAATAGTATTATTGCCACAGCGATACGGAGAAATACTTTTTCCATATCAATTATAAATATACTACAAACTTAATAATTGCCATTTAGAGTTAGAAAGATTAATATTTTTGATGGCAGATTGAAGTTAGGAAAAAGTGATATTCACAAATGTATGTATACCATTAAGCCATTTCCCTTTCGGGGTAGGCGTGACACTACCCGATTCGGGTAGTGTTTCTAGGTTGATAACTTGTAGTAAAATAACTACAAGTGTGGGCTCACCACACCCACGATGTGCCAACAGCACTCAGTTTTCTCGAATGGTCACCCATCCAAGTGCTAACCGCGCCCAACGCTGCTTAACTTCAGTGATCTGACGAGAACTGGTTTTTTCAGCGTGGTATGGCAAATAAAAAAATAAAACCGTAGTTGCAATAATAACTAGCAGTTTAAATAACATAAGTTGCAAAATAAGTGAGAAAAATTACCATTTTCAATGGGAAGGTGCAATGAGGAAAACCATTTTAATGTAGTGCTTTGCGAAAATTTCCGTTTAAACTAGAAAATTCTGTGCTGACTGACGTCATATGGGCCGAGGTTCATGAGTATGATAAAATTCCTATATATCTCATAATTTGTTTTATCACAGGAAAATATCTCCGTTCTGCTGTCACGGAGACCCGTGTTCGATTTCCGCCAGCGATGATTTCTTCCTAGACGACTTTTTCTCTTTTAGCTTAGAATAAAATATTAATATCTAATTGCATGTTTAATGTTTAAAATTTATAATGGGTTCAACTGTAATATATAACAGTGAATGCGAATTTATTTTTATTCTGCTCTTTCGACTATGGCAGTTTTTCCTATTTTCTATAGAAAATATTAGAAATACGTAGGATGAACATAGGAAGAATGTCTTTATTATTGTGTTTTGTAAACTTCACAGTCTTTCCTAGGGATTATAGAAACTTTCGTTTGGTATACGTACAATAATTTAATCATTTATTATTATATTTCAATAAACGTAGTAACTTCACAGTTTAATATGCACAATAGTCATTCTTGAAATAGAGACGCTATATCCTGGCTTGCTATTGTCTTATTGTAAAAATAAATATTATAATATCAAATTTTACAACCGAAAGTTTCTCCGTGTGTCTACTAAATTTTTCCCTCGAAATTCCCAGACATTTCCCGCATTTTCCCGCGACAAGTTGCTGCATGCGTAATTTGCTCAATTGCAATATTACAATTTATTTAAAAAATACATTTTTTAAGAATTTTTATGGTAAATGATGAATCATGAGTAAATGAAATGCACTTCCCGCATCAAAAATAAAATCAAGGACAATTACCGGATTTCCTTAAATTCCCGCACAGTAAACACCCTGTAATTACAAAATTTACCATGAGTATACTTTCACTTAAAATCAGTTTCTTGGTTAGAAATAGTTACAACTATTATTAACTTTTAGGGGTGTATAACATTTCGAAAAACCCGAACCCATCCCCACCCGAAAACCCAAGGTCCAATAACCCGACCCGAAACAAAGATGAAATGGACGTATGTGATGATTGTGACTGCGCAGTAGGCTTTCTGGACAATTTAGGATTGCGCAGTAGAATTTTGTAGTACCTACAACAGCTTAATAACGTTTAAAATTACGTAGGACTGCGCAGTAATATTCTGCCACGCTCACAGCTGCGCAGTAGTCTTCTATCGTAGAAATGGTTCTACCATACTCATGGCTACTCAGAAATCACCTACAATACTTAAGACTGCGCAGTATTATTCTGCCGCATTAACGGATGCGCAGTAGTCTCCTACAATATACAGAGGGTCCAGAGACAGTGTGGCAACCTAGTGTCATTCTTGCTGATTGGCTCAGTTTTCTTATAGATATTTCGGTATATATAGATATACTACACTATAGAAAACCTGAACGAAAAATGGTGGCTTCCTTTCGCAAAATGGCGGCATCCGGCTAGGTTGCCACACTGTCTCTGGACCCTCTGTACTACAATACACGCAGCTGCGCAGTAGTATTATAATATAAGCAGGGCTGCGAAGTGCGAAGTAGTATTCACCTACTATGCTTATGGCTACTACCACACTTAAACCTTATCTTATCGTACAGTACTAAAAAATCTATATAAACACGCCGCCTATGGTTCAGCTTGGCAGTGCATCAGCAATGTACCAGCTACACTTTGCAAACTTGACCTGCTCCATTGTTAAAACTGGAGGCTCGCGTGAGTCCTTATAAACCTACCCAAATCTTATTGCATTTCTGCAGAGACGTGTCTCTGCCATATTCCATTGTCAATGATTCATATTACGGTATTGAGACGGTGTTGTCACTTAATTTATATTAATTTTTATTATTAATCAATTATCAATTTAATGTTTATTAAATACTAAAATTTTTATGTTTATTAAGCATTTATAACTAATTATTAATTAATCATTTTTAATTATTAATCAATTATTAATTGCATCATTAATAATTTATTAAATAATAATCAAGTATGAAAAATTGTAAATTTTAATTAATTTGATTTTAATTATTATTACTAATTACTATATTAAATTTTTTTAAATTTTCAATTAATTTAATTTATATCAAATTAATTATATAATTAATATTATTAATATTAAGAGAATATTCTTATAGATATTATATATATTTAATTTCCATATTAATTTATTATGCTAAATTGCTATATTCTATAATTGCTATATTTTAATTATTAATTAATTATTATTATTTAAGTGTTTATTAATAACTATTAATTTAATATTTATTAATAATTAATTACTAATTAATAATTATGAATAAATGATTTATTGCATTATCAATAATTAATCAAATATTAATTATGTATTAATTAATCATTATTAATGATGTATTAATTAATGATTATTAATTGATAACTATTTAATTATTAATAAATAATGCCAACGGCCATACCACGCTGAAAAAACGAGTTCTCGTCAGATCACTGAAGTTAAGCAGCGTTGGGCGCGGTTAGTACTTGGATGGGTTACCATTCGAGAATACTGCGTGCGGCTGGCACATCGTGGGTGTGGTTTTCATAAACAATCGAAATAAACTCGGAATCAATCAAAACAAGTGTGGTAGCACCTAATACAAGAAATTAATTCATGGAATGTTTTAACTACTTTTTGAAAACAAATTGTAAGCAAACTCTACAAACAGGTGCACTATTTAAACATTCATTCACAGAAATACATTCTACTTTCACTAAAGTGACTTTAAATTGATTTAATAATGATGTCCCATCAGAAAATTTTGTCCTTCCAACATATTTAATAATATTATACACAAATTTATATAAACAAATGCACTATTCGGCCACTCTTTTATAGAAATATATTCTGTTCTCACTAAAAGGACCTTAAATTGACTTGACAGTGTCTTGTTGGGGAAAAAAATCGATCTTTGTAACATATCTGTTATTGTTTTAAACAAACTGTATTAACATATACACTGTTCGAATCTGAATATTTGTTCATACAATTTCTTTCAAACATCAACCAAATTAATTAAAACATTTCATGTATTAATTTTGTGTATTAGATGCTACTACACTTATTTCGGCTGATTCGGAGTTTATTGCGATTGTTTACAGAAAGCTAAACAATAAAGTTGTAAAAATTGCCAAATCAATTAAGAATTTTCAGCTCTACACTCAGAGAAATGGTTGGCTGGTACATCGATTTTTTGTTGGTTAAGGAATAGTTGGTCAGAACGTCTATTCAGATTGACGGAACAGCCAAGTACGTTGGACACAATGACAATTTTAAATGGTTCCGTGTTCGTTGGTCACTGCAGCTATGCAATTAGACCCTTCAACTATCGAATAGTTAGCACAGCGAACTGATTGGCCAGTGGTCCCAAACATGGCTCCCTGGCCTATTGCGCTTGCGTCAGGGAGACACGTTTAAGCCGTTAGCCGGTTGGCGTCGTTGGTGTCAAAATTAAGAATGGCACACTCAGAGAAATGGTTGGCTGGTACATCGATTTTTTGTTGGTTAAGGAATAGTTGGTCAGAACGTCTGTTCAGATTGACAGACCAGCCAAGTCCGTTGGACACAATGACCATTTTAAATGGTTGCGTGTTCGTTGGTTACTGCAGCTATATAATTGGACCCTTCAACTATCGAATAGTTAGCACAGCCAACTGATTGGCCAGTGGTCCCAAACGTGGCTCCGTGACCTATTGCGCTTGCGTCAGGGAGATACGTTTGAGCCGTTGGCCGGTTGGCGTGGTTGGTGTACAAAATCAGAATGGCAGAACCAACCTGACAGCCTGACAAGAGTCAAGAGATGATTTATGTTATTTTGTCGATATTTCGAGCATTCGTGTCGTGTGTTGTGATTTTTCAAATTCTTGGGCTTTTAAGAAAATAAGAACTCGACGCTCGGCCCAGCGTCTCTTAAGGCCATGTCATACTAACCTCAAAATAATTTGTCAACATACCTTTTGCAACAATTCACGTCCACACGAATTGAGATATCGAGATGAAAAATTGGAAAATTAAATAGAAGGCCCTAATGAACTTTTGCTTCTGGTATAGGGACGTATGTTGTTGCAAAGAATATGTTGAAAACCCATCTTGATGTTAGTATGGCATGGTCTTAACGATCTCGAGCGAAAAGCGTCGTGTTCATCGTTCTTCATTATAGTGCACAATTGTCCATAGGGACGAATGCTCGAGGATTGGAAAGAATAAAACAGCGGATTATGGTATAAAATCCGAAAGAATTTAATATAAAAATTTTTATTTTTCACAGGTAAAACACATATTTTGCGTCCGATACACAGCTCTTTTCCAATAAGTTTATGTAACCAATCTGTCGTAATCAGGAATTACCTTTTAAAAATGCTGATACAAATCATTTTTACTGCGGATTTAAACGCATCCAGTCGATTTTTTTCCTGGGCGTATTATTCATCTAAATTCTTACAAGTAATTACTGCTAAGTACATGGGACAGGCTGCAAACAGGGTTGGTTGTCCGATCCGTCAGAAATAGGTGAGTCAGACAACACAACGGCATAGTAAAATTTTGAGCAGTTGCTATGACCCAGGTAGTTGCATGAGGCAGCCATGCCGCTGCTGCACCGCACCAGTTCAGTTGGCTGGCACAACCAACACCACCGTGTCCATTAAAAGTGGCTTCATCAGCCAACTAAGTGGATGACGCCCCAGCATCAAACAAAATTCGCTACAGAAACCAACTTACGGGTCCGACCATACAATCATTTCTCTGAGTGTAGGCTGCTTTAAATCAAATTTTAACGTTTCGACTCACTATGCGCCACCATACCAGACTCTTCCCTACCTCATTTGTTAATTTTTAATTTAAAAAATACTTAATTTCATATACATATTACTTTAAATGTATTACTTTACAAGAAAAATCCATATTCTTAATTATAAGATAATAAGATATTGCAGTCAAATATTTTTCATAAGCTTGTCTATTCGTCCCGAATTTTCGAGGCATCTAGCCCATCTCTTTTTTCAACTATCTTATTTTTTCGTGACGAATTGTCACAGCCAAATAATAAACAGTTTCGGATTTTAATAGTCTTATTTTTCAGATATAATTGTGATACTTCACGCGTTATTTTGAAAGATTCCTAAATGCATTTTTAAACTCTCACAAAAAGAAAAAATTATGATATTTGCAGTTCAATTAATATAACTATTTTAATATTTCCAAGCAGGAGAAAATTTAATATATATATATATATATCTATATATAACTCTTTCTCAAATTAAGAAAAAAAAAAGAGTTATTGGTTCCTCGTTTAGAGGTAGCCCAGTATTCGGCAGATGAGCACATATTAACTCCTATCTAATACAACGCTGCTGAAGGCTGGTAACCTTCTCAGCATAAATCACCAACCAATTGAGACTCTCGGTTTCCTTTCTCCATTCTATAGGGTAGTACCACCATAGTACCACTATAGGGTACGCTGCTTTTCTCATAGTTGTAACCACGTTTCTCCTGTTGAATCTTAAATTATCCAGAATTGAATAAACTATTAAAGCGTGGAAGGAGGGGACGGAATTGAGGAGGAGGGCAGA
>CAKNYM010034706.1:0-11529 GCA_932195095.1 Andricus curvator
AAAAAATGATCAGATTTGATTGAGCTTTGGCACACTTTTTTATGGCCGAAAAATAGAGAACGAGTTCGTTAACCAGCTATTTTGGATGAAAATCCAAAAAGTCAGCACATTTTGAAAATTTTTGAGACCACTTTTTTTGAAGATTTGAAAATTCTATGTACGGTTATTAGTAGTACGCAAAATGACGAACAAAATATTCTTATGACTTTTCGTGATAAAAAAAAAATTACTGGAGTTATAGCATTTTCAAAATTCCAAAAAACAAACGAAAATGAACATTTTAAGCCGAAAAACGCACGATATGAAAAAAAGTCAAGAGGAGAAAAACTTTGATTCCTAAACACCCTATAATATTTTCATAACAACTTTTTGAATTTTTTGAAAAATAAAAAATTCAAATTTTGATCGCACAAAAAATTAATGAAAAATCAAAAAAGCCATTTTGCTGTCAAACTATGCAAGATACCAGAAAAGATCATCTCACCAAAATTGTGCACCTAAAAAAGATCTACAAATTTCTTATCATTCATTTTTTGATATGACGCGTAGTTTTTGTTTTATTCGTAAAAAACAGCATTGAAAATAGAAAAATCAAATTTTCCGACGAATATTACCAGCTACGAAAAAATGACTGAAACAAAATTTGTTCATCCAAGGAAGAGGTACAAATTTATTGTGACTCATGTTTCGATAGGATGCGTGGTTTTTGTTTTATTCGTGAAAATAACATTGACAGTAAAAAAAATCAAATTTTTGAAAAAACAATGCAAGGTACGAAAACATATAAATGAACAAAAATTGTGCATTCAAAAAAGACTTACAAACCCGTAATCAATTTTTGTGGTAAGAATATATTCAAAATGAAAAAATTAACTTTTTTGATAAACGGCACAAGCTAAAATAAAATGTTAACTAATAAAATTTGTCGCCTGAATTATATCATTACTTTTCATTTGAAATCAAATACAAATTTAGTAATTTGTATATGAAGAACATATAACACGAAGCACAAAGTGCGCGCTCAGTGTATTTACCAAATCGCACGCCGTAAGTGCGCTCAAACTTTTTTGTTTCTATCATACGGTTCAAATGATTTTCAAATCAAATATCGAGCGCGAAGCGCGAGTGTCTGGATGAGAATGTGTTCCTTAAGGTCGATAGAACCTTGAGTAAATAAAGTTCCTTTTCAGTCTAAAATAAAAACAAATTTAACAATCACTTAATATGTAGAGGTTTTGATAATTTTATAATATTTGCAAACAAACTTTTTCTTTTCATCGAAGTCGAACACGAAGTTCAAAAATCTAGAGGAGCCGAGCGTAAAGCGCGATGTAAATACGCCCGAGCGCGTAGCGCGAGGGGAATACATAATCGAGCGCGAAGCGCGAGATAAACATATGTTCGAGCGCGAAGCGCGAGATCCAACAGTCGCGCGCCCTAGGCGCGCTCAAACTTGCGAGCGAAGCGAGCCGCGCGCGAAGCGCCCGATGAGAATGTGCCCGCAAGGCGGGCAGATTTTTTTCAGTATAAATGTGTGTCTGTATTTTTTATTTCAATTTTCTAGCGCTTTATTATTATTAATTAAAATAAACATTCTATAATATAATTTTTTAATTTTTGAAGATTTGTTTTGAAGTTCCATGTTACTACTGGAAACGAGCGTAAGTCGTTTCACGAGTTCAGTCAATTATTATTTTACATTTTTTCTCAGTTGCATTTTAGGTTAATATGATTCATTGCAACTCGATAGTTTGAAATTAGTAGGAAAAATGCAGAGACATCCATTCTCCAATCTATCAGGTAATTATCAACATATATTATTATAATAGTACACTAATTGTAAGTTATGTTTCTCACTGAAAATGATGTATTTCTCGACTTCCGTAAATCACTATTTCCAAATGAAGAATTTTAATTCTACAAATTTATTTAAAAAAGCGAAAATTGAAACTGTAAATGATTCTTTAATAATGAAAGCAAAAATTATCTTCCTAACTTTTTGACCACATGTTTTAAAAAAGACAAAAGAATTATATTCATAAACCGTTCACCAAATTAAATGAGTTTATATGTATTTATCTAATAATAAAGGTTTCAAATTTTCTCCACCAATTTAGTCAATCGAAATTTCCAAATAAATACGTTTTTCATGATGAAATTGATTTCAGAACGTTTCTAAACATCAGTCATAAATGATGACATTTTAATTGTGAATTATTTTTAATATTGGTAAATAATTCTCTTCTTAACATTTTGCTTAGGATATTTGTAAGTTTTGGTAATTTTTAAAAGATTTGAAGATAATTTAAAACTTGAAAAGATTTTAAACAATTTAAAAGAAAATTTAGATTTTTGAAGATTTCGAAAAAAATAAAGCTTTTTAAGAATTCTGAAAGATTTGAAGAGAATAAAAAAAAGTTTTCAAGATTCCTGGGAAAATTTGTAATGATTTTTCATTTTGGAAAATTAATTTCAAGAGAATATTTAAAAATATTTCCAACGATTTCCAAAATAGTCAAAAAATAATCTGGAAGATTTCAAGGCAAGTTTTTTAATTTTGTAGGATTTAATAAAAATGTAGGGAAACTTCGAATTAGTTCATAGGATATTTGAAAGTTTTGGAAATTTTTAAAAGATTCGAAAGAAAATAATTTAAAACTTGAAAAGATTTCAAACAATTTAAAGGAAAATATAGATTTTTGAACATTTCGAAAAAAGGAAGCTTTTTAAGGATGCTGAAAGGTTTGAAGAAAATAAAAAAATTCTTAAGATTCCTGGGAAAATTTTTAATGATATTTTATTTTGAAGACAATATTTAAAATTACTTCAAACGATTTCCAAAATAGTCAAAAGAGAATCTGGCAGATTTGAAGTCAATTTTTTAATTTTGCTGCATTTCAAAAAAGTTGTAGAAAAAAATCGAATCATTTTACAAGATTTTTTTTTTTTAATTTTATAATTAATTTTATAATTTTTAATCATTTTACAAGATATTTAGAAAGTTAAGAAGTTTTTGAAATATTGAAAAAATTCGAAATAATTTAAAATTTGAAAATATTAAAAAATATTTTGAACAAAATGTAGATTTTTTAAGTCATTTTGAGTCAATTTCGAAGATTATATTATTACTTACAGTATCAATGCGAGGTCGGATAATTGGCTTGAAGGAGGCAGGGATGCGTACTGAAGATATAGCAAGGGCTATACCCTGTTCGACGAAAACAGTAAAGATGTGGGTGAAGAAATACCGAGAGGGAGGAGATGAGTCACTGAGGGATCACCGTAAAAATAATAGTAGACCTAAAAAAGTCACAGTGGGACAGGTAGAAGTCCTTTGCAATTTTTATCAGGAGCAAGATCCCTTTTGTTCAACATCGTTTTTCGCAGAACATGTTACTGGCAATGAAATCAGCAAAACAACCGTTCAAAGAATATTGCACGAGAATGGCATCCACTCCTTTCGACCAGAGAAGAAATGTGTATTGACTGATGAACACCGTAATCAAAGATTGCGATATGCTCACCAGTATGTGCAATATCCGCCAGATTTCTGGCGAGATGTGTGCTTTATGGACGAGAAGAGATTTTCTAGTGAAGAAGATGGAAGATTAAGGGTATGGAGAACCAGACGAGATCGGACAAAACCGAATTTCGTTGTCCAAAAACACCATAGTGGCAGAATTAATTGCAATTTCTGGGCTTTTATAGCCGGTTCTCGAGTGGGCGAAATTTGCGCAATCGACGGACGAATGAATGCGGTAAGCTATGTGGAACTGCTAGAGAACCACTTCCTACCTGCTGCGCGAAGAATGTTTCCAGTGGAACAATACCCAACTTTTAAGGTTGTTCAGGATAATAGCTCAATCCACACAGCTAACTTGGTTCAAAATTGGTTTCGAAGGCACCCTGAAAGCATTCTGCTTCCTCAACCGCCTAAATCACCAGACCTAAACCCAATTGAAAACATATGGAGCATAATGGTGAGGACCTAGCGTTCTGGATGTGACCGAAATCAGCAACAACTGGTTGACCGGATTATTCAAAGTTGGGAAAACTTAAGAGACTCGCCAGAAGTTATCGAAAATTGCTGCCTCTCAATGGCCAAACGATTGCAAAAAGCGATTGACAACAACGGCTTTTGGGCGGATTACTAGGTCCTGACATAATTTAAGATCGTTTATATTGTTGTCTGTTTTATAGATTATATTATTATAAAATATTGTTGGGAATAGAACATTTCTTCTTCGAATTCAGAAAAAAAAATGAAAAACCAAATCCCTTTAAACTGCATAAAAACTGAGGAATTTAAAATTGTAAAGCTGAGAAATTTAATTATCTGAACACTTTTTAAAGTAGAATTGTAAAGTTAAAGCATTTTTTTATACTGGAGTTCCGAAAAAGGGGAGATTCAATTGAAAGCACCCTGGCAGGATGGCCGCTGGACCGGAAAAACCGGTAAATGACAGTGATTTTTTTTACCAGAAAATTAAACAAATTTTCACAAATATAAATGAATAAAAAATTTTCAAAATTGAACTGCAGTTCGCGTATTAAAAATTGAATAATAATTGATTTGGCAAGACAATTCTGAATATGTTTAAAATTAAAACATTTACAGATTTTAACGGTAAAAATGAAACATTTCACATTCTTAACCGATTCAGTTTGAAATTTTTCAATTAAGAAAAATAACAATTTTGTAATATTTAGCATTTTTTACTGTTTATTTCAAATGAGCGATTTTAAATGAAATACTGAAAAGTAAATAATTCTAAAATTAATTGTTTGAAATAGAAAGCCTTAAATAGTTAGCATTTCAGAGTGCTAAATTTAAACTTTGAACGTTACAATTTTAATTGTTCCATTTAAAAAAATTTTAATTTTGAAGTGAAAGTGTTGAAATTTTGATATGTAAATAACGATTGAACAATATTGATTTGAAACGACATAGAATTCAAATGATTGAACTTGTAATTTAGAAAGTTTCCACTTAACAAAGAAAGTAAAATTGTTCAATTCTTAATATTTCCAACTTAAAATTGCTTAAAACGATATAATTTTGAACATTTACAACATTTTTAATGAGATAAAACCACCTGTTGATACTTCAAACATGTGTGGAGAGTGATGAAAATGTGGAGAACATGTTGGAAAGTGGGTTGAGTGGTTTTCGTTCTGACTTTAAACGTCAAATTCGATACTTCCGAGGGATTAAGGACGAAGGCGTCACTCATTAATTAGTGCATATTCTCAACATTTTCGACCGAAAACGTAATCAGAATTTCGTAATTCGTTGATAAAGAAACAAGACTTGCGAGATTTGTAATACGCATTTACATTTTTTTCTGAATTTTCCAGTGTGAACGTTTTAATTCAGTGCAGTGACGCCGTTTCCTTAGCCTCTCGTGCTCAAAGTAAGATGTTGTCAAAGTTTTTATACATATGCAATCATTCCTCAGGCATCCTACTCTTCAAAAATAATGAAGATGCTTTCAGAATTGATAAATTTCATGTATATCAATTTTGATGCTTTTCAGGATTCATTTATTAATTTAATTTCCGACTCTCGTCTCTGTTACTCTAATGAATATATATTGAGGTAGAAGAAGGACAAAAGATAATAAAGTTGACCCTCTGATATGATTAAGTTAACACTCCAAAATAATCAAGCTAAAATTCCTGAGATAATCAGGTTTAAACTCCAGGCTCATCAACTTTACACTCTGGGATAGTGAAGCCAACCGTCAAATTTTGGCACTCCATGGATGGTACGCTACACCATACAAACTTGCTACAATACAAACTTGCGGAAAATTTGAAAATTTATGACAATATTTTAAATTACCATACATTTCCAAAATTTCCTGGAAATTTTTGAACACTATAATTTACGAGAACTGTTGGAAATTTCTGGTAAATTTATCAATTATCCAAAATTTCATAAATTTTCGGTAATTTAGAGTAACTTATCCCTTTGGGTACGTCTAAACTCTAATCACTATTCACAATCAGTCTGTCTAGTCTCAACTCATAAAGTCAACAGTGGAGTTATGTTGCTATACGTGATTTCGGCACTCCTGGAGAGTAATTTTAGATCTAAATGTGCAAACGCAGCAGCTAGAAAAAGTGATCTTGCTCAAAGAGCCCAAACGCAGCAGCTAGAAATATGGTTGAACTTCCTTGAAACCTTTTGAAATTCTTTTAGTTTTTTAGAAATCCTTCAAAACCGCTGGAATTCCATGAAATCTTTCACTTTCTTTTCAAATCTCTCAAATAGTCCTTTTAAATCTCCGAAATGTTCGGAGTTCTTCCGTATTCCTTTAAAATCTCTTGAGATATTTTGGAACATTGAAAATCTTGATATTTAGTGGTACGCTCAAAAGTCGACTGGGTAAAACCTTGCTTTGAGTCTTTTATTTGAGAGTATACTCTGATATTCATATACGAATATTACCATAGCTAAGAAGTCATATGTGATCCATCCCCTTCACAGAGTATATATTGTACTGTTTTCACTGTTTATGCAAGTAAAACATCTTCAAACGAAGTTAATACGTCCATCTATTGATACTTGAACCAAATGCATACGCAATGTTATTATCACTCGGTTCTTTATCTTGCGAACAGAATATCGATTATTCACGGTTGCCGACGGGTGGGTACCGAGCGACACACGCTTGCATACGACGAGGATGCGCGGCGCCTCTCAATTGCGGGGGTAAGTTGGTGTGGTATTGATTGCAAGAGCGTCTAAGGCCTCAAGGGTGTGCAGGACGCTTGCGTGCGCAGGAGAGAGATAACGAACGAGTAGGTGAGCTTTCGAGAGGCGCAAAGGGGAGAAAAAGAGGAAGAAAGAAAAAGAACGCAGAATACGGAGAAACGGCGGGCGCCATCGCGCGGGCGACCGCGAGTGTAAGGGGCGGCCGCCAACCCCCTCAGTTTTCCTCCTTATATTATTCGAAAAGATGGTCATGATGGCTGGAATGGATGATCACGAGCGAAAAGTCGTCCTTGAATTTTGCCACCTGCTTGAAAAGAGTAAGCAGTTGTTCAATGGACTGCGGGACCTGCCCCAATACGGCCACAAGCAGTGGCAGGCATACTTTGGCCGTACCTTCGACATCTACACCAAGCTCTGGAAGTTCCAGCAGCAGCATAGGTGAGTAATTTTTTATTCTTACAATACTTTCTTCTATAAAAACACCCTCCATCATTGATGCCGTATTTTCATGTCTCCACGAGTTTCATCCCCAGCGAAAGTAGCAGTCGTATACACGTGAATGTGCATGACTGTACTATACGCGAAACTTTCAAAAGTTTCAACACCATTCACAAAATTGTTATTCTTTTAATTTTATCCAAATATTAAGAAATCGTAGTTTATTTTCACTTTCGAAATTTTCGAGTCTGCCATTATTCAGGGGCTAGAAAAAAAATAAACTGACTGATTTATGTACCTATTTCTGAGTCTCTGTCTTACTTGAATCGGCGCCGCTTTTATGTAGGTGTAAATGAATTTCGGAACTTGCGTTTGAATTCCGTCCTCTTTTTACAGAAGTTGCTCCCCATTTTATTTTGGATGAATATTCTCGTTTATTTTATAAACATTTGTCTGCTTTATTTTTTATTAGTACCATATATTTGCTCCTAATTCAATATTTCTATTTTAAATCAACTTTTACTATCCCTTATCAATTAAACTCCAATATTGACAGCTATAATATGTTCTAAAAAATGTATTTAAATCTCAAGTGTACTTACAAAGCAAAAGCACTTCTGTACTAAAGTGGGTTTATGTATGCTAAAAAGGAATGTGCCTATTGAAGGAGGGAGCCTGCTGAACATTAAGTTGTTGCGTCTGCTAAAGTTGAAGTACATCTGTCGAAGAATACTGATAAGTTGCGATGACTGTGCTAAAACGAAAATTCGTACAAGTATCAAAAAGTGAATGATGCTTATTATACTTTGCACAATGACTGATTTTAAATAATCCATAGGACAGTGGACCATGGCAGACTTTATTATTAAGAGCAGATACTACAAGATCCTCTAATTTAATTCTCAATTGCACAGTCCACAATCTTCTGGAGACAGTTTCGTCCAAATACATAATAGATCTTTTGTTATTTTGCAGACAAGTACTGGATACAAAATATGGATTGAAGCGTTGGCAAATAGGCGAAATAGCTAGTAAAATTGGTCAACTGTATTACCATTACTACTTGCGTACAAGTGAAACAAGTTATCTGTACGAGGCGTATTCTTTTTATGCAGCCATACGTGGTCGTGCTTATTACAGTAGAGCGGCGAAAGAGGACCGCAGTGACCTGATGGTGAAGAAACTGAGGTATTATGCCCGTTTCATCGTCGTCTGTTTGCTGCTAAACAAGATGAAGCTGGTGAGAGAACTTGTCCAGGAACTGGACGCTCAAATCGCCGACTACACGAGTACGTACGAGCCTGAGGACCAGGTCGAATGGAATCTAGTCCTTGACGAAATCAAGGCGTTCGTAAAGGCGGAGGCTGCAGTTGGTGTTCTCCATTCGGATTCTAGCCCAGTTGTGTTGACTCATAGACTCGGTCCGTTGACTTCGCCACCGGTCGAGCGATCGCCACCCATGTGCCTATCTCTTCAAGAGATTCTGATCGTTGGCAATTGCACCGATCAGGTCAAGTTCAGTGAGTTGTCGATGGATATGTTCAGGATGCTACAAACCCTGGAACGCGAACCAAAGGACGATCCAAACCACCTGCATGATACGTCGCCCGCAGGTAGAATGCCCTTCAGGCCTGGTCCTTATCCAATGGAAAATGGAGTACCTAGACGCGACAATCCGCACAAGTATCTCCTTTATAAACCAACGTACAGTCAGGTCCAGGTGTTCCTTGCTAGTGGATTCAAGGAATTACCGACGAACGGGGCACTTCTTCTTTACCTATCCGCCGACGGCTGTTTCTCCACTGTCAAAAGACCTGAAGAAAGTGAGTATTGTCCTACTATTATCAATGTTTGTGCAAACGTAGCTTACTGTAAGGCACTGTCTAGTATTACGGAATTTTTCATAAGACTAACCAGTCAAGTAGCGTTAGGGCTAGTATTATGGAATTTTCCGTAATACTAGCCCTGAACGAGCTTGAAATAGGTTAGTGTTGCGGAAAATTCCGTTATTGCAGACATTTTGAAAAACCAAGATGAAAATTTGCCACTGACACTGTATTGAAAACATACCTAATGAAAACTACGTATGTTCTGCACGGGCACACTACTATTACAATACTGACAACAACTGCTGCGGTACCATACCAGTAGTAATTTAGTACCACGACAGTTGTTGGCCAGTACAGAACATAGTTATTATTAGTGGCGTTACCAGCACTGGGATGCTACTACAATTTTCACCTGGAAATATAAATTTCTTTATGAAAGCTAACTAGGAGCAGCATTGTAGAGTTCAACTGTAATTTTGTGAAATTTCTATAACGGGGGATGAGTTTGCTTATAGTTTTCTGCTAAGAGATACTTGAAAACTCAAACCCTCAGACACGCTAAATGGGCTAAAGTTCCAAGAGAAACTCCATTTGCTTAATATACCAATAGCATATTAATGAACACAGCTTATTTTCGAGATAACCCCAGCCAAGCATCCATCATTATTAATATAATTATTGGTGCTCATTGAGACTATCTTCATGTAGGTTACAAGAGCTCTTATAAATTGGATTTGCAAAGGCTTCATCGTCGCCACAGATCTCAAGAAGGCTTTGCCACATCTTTGAATCGATTTTCACTTAACTTACCGTGAAAAATATATTTTTTCCATTTCAGGGTATCGTATTTAATTTTTACTTAATTTCCTATTTCTTTCTTCATCACATACATTGCTCAATAATAATTTTAAGTGTAAGTTCAATATAAATAATCCATTGTGCAAATATATTTCATTGAGCTATTTAAATTATGATTATACAGGTTGCACAATTGCATTTGTAACTCTATACATTTCTACAATTCCAAATAGAAAAAAGTCACAATTTTAAGCACGTTCAATTTCGAAATTTTTAAATTGTTTAATGTTGAATGTCTACCTCTTAATTTTTCAAGATTAAAATCAAAAATATTGTACTTTAATTTAAAAACCTTCAATACGATTTCCCTAATTTCAGAGAGACCATCAAAAGGTTAATCAATGCGGACTGTTACAAGGAAAAATTATAATCTCAATATTCAAACATTTTTCCCAATATAAACAAAGCAGCTTTGTGTATCGAGCACACTCTTGGGCGACAGAAACGCGCGACTTGATTTGCGCGAAACATGTCGCGCGATTAGTGATTCATGATGGGTTTCCTACGGGGCGGCAGGAGGCAAACGACCAGGTCAACTAAAACAGATTAATTTTCAACCAAAGGCTTCATCTTTGCCCAAAAAATTTATTTTCAACTAAAAGAGAAATTACATACATTTTCAACAAAATGCATAAATTTACAACACAACACTTTAATATTCAACCAAATAGTTCACTGTGTTTATATTTTTTCCACTCCTGAAATATTTCAACTGAATAGTTGAAGTTTGAAGCCAAAACAGATCAGTTTTCAACCAAAAATGGAGTGCATAATTTTGTGCACAATTGTTGAACTTTCAAGTCAATGAGATGAATTTTCTTTCTTTTTTTAATTTAAAGACATAGTTTTCAACAACAACAAAATATAATTTTTATCTAGTTGATTTTAAAGCAAAAATAGTTGAATCCTGAACCAAAAGGATGCAATTTAAACAAAGAATATTAACTTTCCATCAAAAGGACCGTAATAGACAAAAAAATTTTACTGAATAGTTTTCTGTTTTTACCAAAAAAGTTCAAATTTGTAACAAAAAAGATTAATTTTTAACACAAAAAAATGAATTTTCCACATTGTGAAGCCTGCGATAATATAAATAGGAATTTTTATACTTTATAGATTAAATAAAAAATTTCAAATAAACGTTTATTTTCATTTTTAAATCTTGAAAAATTTGAGGTTCTTAAAATGACGTTAAACATACGTTAGCCATACGTTGGATATTTTGTAATTTAGGGAAAAGATTGTGAAGCCTGCGATAAATAAATAGGAATTTGTATAATTTACAGATTAAATAAAAATTTTAAAATAAGCATTGAATTTTACTTTTATGTCTCAAAAATTTTAAGACAAGCTCTATTAACTTTGAATCACCCATAATTATAATAGATGGTAGACAATATTTTCGAAAACTCAAGTCGCGTCGTCTGGGCGGCTAGACTGCTTCACGAGCAGTCTACTATCGGCGCAAAAATTATAGGCATCTGCCTTTGAAGCTTAACAGCTCAGCCAAAAAAAATGCTAGAGTAATAAGGAAATAGTCATTTGAAAGCTGCAAGTGTTCCACGTAAATGAGCTCGAAGACGTTAATGTAAAAAATGCTTTGTGCTTTGCAGACTGAAAAATGTGAAAAAAATTAAGGAATTTTGGGCACATTTAAGAAGAGTCAAGTTTAGAGCATTCTTT
>CAKNYM010034707.1:0-10291 GCA_932195095.1 Andricus curvator
CGCTACGATATTTTTATTCATGGCATTGGCTTCTGTAAAGAGTCATGAACTTCCAGTTTGAATTTCAAGTGATTTGGTCAATTAGTTTCCGAGAAACCGCAGTTTAAGTTTTATTAAACGTTGATTTTATTGCGTTTATTCGGGCGAAGAAAAATTAGTTTTCATTTTTTTTTTTCAAAACTAGTTATTTTGCAAAAAAATGGCTAATAGAAAAAAGATGCGCCTTGACAAGTCGCGTCGAGTAATATTTGTTGTTAATGGAAATTTGCCAGTTTCAGTTTTTATCAAGTTGGACAATAGTTTTACGTCATTTCGAGCGCTCGGCGACTTACATTATCCGGACCTTGATATCTGAAATATTGAAAAATTTTGTGAAATTTTGTCAAGAATCCTATATGAAAATTATATTTAAAGAAGCTTAAAATAAGCAAAAAAAAGTTAAAAAATAAACAGTTATTCGAAATTTGTATTTTGTATACAAAAATATTTTTCACCTTAAATTATAATTTTGTTGAAATTCTTCTATTTTCTTCATTAAAAATTTTTTTATTTGAAAATTTATTTATTAGGTTGAAATCTCATTCTTTGAAGGTTGATTTCAATTGTTTTTGATTAAAAATTAGAATTTTTTCATTGAAATAGCAATTATTACATTTGTCGTTGAAAATTCAGCTTTTCTGGTTGAAAATTCAACTGTTTAGTTAAAACTTGTATTTATTGTTGAAATTTTGATTGACATACAGAAATATTCGAAAATGTTGGAAAATTTTCTTAAGAATCTTAGGAAAATTATATTTATACCTATAACCTCAAAAATAAATAACTTGAAGAATAAATAGTTATTCGAAATTTTTATTTTGTATACAAAAATATTTTTCACCTTAAATTATAATTTTGTTAAAATTTTTGTTTTTTCTTCAATAAAAAGTTTTTTATTTTTAAATTTATTTGGATGAAATCTCATTCTTTGTAGGATGATTTCAACTATTTTTAATTAAAAATTAGAATTTTTTCATTGAAATAGTAATTATTACATTTTTTGTTGAAAATGTTTTTTTTGTTCTTCAAATTTTAATTTGAAATATCGGAAATCTTATAAAATATTTCGAACCTTTTGTCAAGAATTTTGGAAAACTTATATTTATTTTTACAATTTTATTTTAGTTGTAAAATAATTTTAATTGGAAATTAATTGTAAATAATTGTAAAATGAATTCAACAAAATTCACTTTATAAAGAAATATCCTATGATACTACCTCCGCGATAGCGTGGAAATGAGTTTTATTAAAAAATGTGTGGGATTTTCAACAAAAAAACTGCATGAATTTCTGACCTTTCTTAATTTTATTTTTTGAGTGTATTCAAATCTGATTTATGTTTAGGAAAAATCATTTGAAAGGCAAGTTCATAGTATTTTACTAACTAATGAGGATATTTTTATAATTCCACTCCTGAAATCTATTCCCTTAGGGCAAACATGGTACAAAAATGTAGTAAAATTTAAAAAATGACCAATTATTTACAAGAATTTTTCAAAATAAAAGTCAATGTGTATCATATTCAAATGAAATTTAGGAATATTTATAAAAAGCATTAACATTTTTCACTTTTTAGAGTACAGTTTTTATTTGAAATTTTACGACAGTTTTTTGTACCATGTTTGACCCTAGGGCAGAATCAAGGAAAAATATTCTAAAAATATGTTCATTAGTTATTAAAATACTACAAAGAATTACTTTCAAAACTGTTTGTCTTTTTAGAATCATAGGATATTTCTTTATAAAATAAATTTCGTTCAATTTATTTTACAATTATTTACAATTCTTTTCCGATTAAAATTATTTTACAATTAAAACAAAGTTGTAAAAATAAATATAAATATAAGTTTTCCAAGATTCTTGACAGAAATTTCGAAATATTTTCTAAGATTTGAGATATTTCAAATTAAAATTTGAACAAAAAAAAAACATTTTCAACCGAATAGTTTAATTTTCAGGCAAAAAAGGTTAATTCTTAACGAAAAATGTGATAATTGCTATTTCAATAAAAAAAATTAATTTTTAATAAAAAACGGTTGAATTTAAGGCCAAAAATAATTTTTAATACAAAATAAAAATTTCGAATAACTATTTATTCTTTAAGTTATTTATTTTTAAGGTTATAGGTATAAATATAATTTTCCTAAGATTCTTAAGAAAATTTTCCAACATTTTTGAATATTTCTGTATGTCAATCAAAATTTCAACAAAAAATATAAGTTTTAACTAAACAGTTGAATTTTCAACCAAGAAAGCTGAATTTTCAACGAAAAATGTAATAATTGCTATTTCAATGAAAAAATTCTAATTTTTAATCAAAAACAATTGAAATCAACCTTCAAAGAATGAGATTTCAACCAAATCAATAAATTTTCAAATAAAAAAATTTTTAATGAAGAAAATAGAAAAATTTCAACAAAATTATAATTTAAGGTGAAAAATATTTTTTTATACAAAATAAAAATTTCGAATAACTGTTTATTTTGTAAGTTATTTATTTTTAAGGTTATAGGTATAAATATAATTTTCCTAAGATTCTTAAGAAAATTTTTCAAAATTTTTGAATATTTCTGTATGTCAATCAAAATTTCAACAAAAAATATAAGTTTTAACTAAACAGTTGAATTTTCAACCAAAAATGTGATAATTGCTATTTCAATATGAAAAATTAATTTAAAATAAAAAACGGTTGAATTTAACTTAAAAAAAAATGAATTTTCAACCAAATAAATAAATTTTCAAATAAAAAATTTTTTAATTAAGAAAAAACAAAAATTTCAACAAAATTATAATTTAAGGTGAAAAATATTTTTGTATACAAAATAAAAATTTCGAATAACTATTTATTCTTTAAGTTATTTATTTTTGAGGTTATAGGTATAAATATAATTTTCCTAAGATTCGTAAGAAAATTTTCCAACATTTTTGAATATTTCTGTATGTCAATTAAAATTTCAACAAAAAATATAAGTTTTAACTAAACAGTTGAATTTTCAACTAGAAAAGCTGAATTTTCAACGACAAATGTAATAATTGCTATTTCAATGAAAAAATTCTAATTTTTAATCAAAAACAATTGAAATGAACCTTCAAAGAATGAGATTTCAACCAAATAAATAAATTTTCAAATAAAAAATTTTTAATGAAGAAAATAGAAAAATTTCAAGAAAATTATAATTTAAGGTGAAAAATATTTTTGTATACAAAATACGAATTTCAAATAACTGTTTATTTTTTAACTTTTTTTGCTTATTTTAAGCTTCTTTAAATATAATTTTCATATAGGATTCTTGACAAAATTTCACAAAATTTTTCAATATTTCAGATATGTCAAATAAAAATTTCAACAAAAAATATAATTATCAACCAAACACTAACGGAGATATTTTTATAATTTCATTCCTGAAATCTATTTCCTTAGGTCAAACATGGTGCAAAAATCTCGTAAAATTTAAAAAAGGACCAACTATTTTCAAGAATTTTTAAAATAAAAATCAATGTATATCATATTCAAATAGAATTTAGGAATATTTATAAAAGATATCAATATTTTTCATTTTTAAAATTAATTTATACAGAGTACAGTTTTTATTTGAAATTTCACGACGGTTTTTTGTACCATGCTTGACCCTATCAGGGCAGAATCAAGGAAAAATATTCTGAAAATATTTTCATTGGTTATTAAAATACTACAAAGACTTACCTTTAAAATTGTTTTGTCCTTTAAAAATCATGAAATATTTCTTTATAAAATACATTTTGTTACACTTATTTTACAATTATTCACAATTAATTTCCAATTACAATTCTTTCACAATTAAAATAAAATTGTAAAAACTAAATTTTGTAATGTTGAGATAAATATTTTAAGACATTGAAGGTTTAATAAAGTTCTTATATATTAAGAAAGCATATACAGTAAAAATGTTGATTAATTTAATAAATTAAAAATAATAATTTTTTGTTATCATTTTAACTTTACAATATTTAAAATCGATTGAAAAATAAAACATAAATAATGAAAAATGAAACCACTTGAAAGAGATAGATATTACTAACCTAATATTGAAATCCCATATACAATATTCAATATATTTGAACTTTATAAACCTCCAGTGTCTTATTATGTATTTCCTGTCGAATCAGATAGTCTAAAACATTCCATAAGAATTCCTGAAAGACATAATCATTAAATATTTCCAGACTTCATTACATGTATTTGAAGTCTTTCCTTTAGGTGTGAATTTTTGAAAACAAAAATCAACATAAACCTCCTAACAGCCAACAAGTCAACGAAACCGAATCGTGAAGTCGGGCGAACTCGGCCCGAGCTTCGGGTTCGTGCTCGTGCTCGTGCGTTTTCGGCTTTACACAAGGCTGGCCGAGTTGAGGAAAGTGGGGGAACCTTCCCCATTCATTCTTGGCTCGCTTTTCCTCTCGCCAATTTTTAGGTCGTTTTTGCTCTCGCGCGTTTTTACTTCGCTTCTACGTACGTTTTTTTTCGTTCGCTTTTGCTCTGAGCGTTTCAAATATCAGTCTACAAGTAAATGGTAAAAAACTGCTTTTATTCACTATCTGATAATGATAAATTGTCATGGGGGTAGTCAATCCTCCTAAGAATAAGGGTGCTTATGTTATTTCCTTTTTAATTGAAAAATACGAGTATATGTCAATATAAGCGTTCCAAGATTGAAATTTAAAACGTATGCTGTTACTGATTGTCCAAAAGAAATAAATAAGCTGTAGAGATGAATCGACCCTTGCAATGAATTTTATCTCTAAAATCCCGGAACATGTCAATTTTAATTTCTTCTTTTCTTAGTAAGAGTAAAATATACAGTGAAATTCAGGTGGTTTCAAAATTTCTTTTTCAATTAAATGTGAAAAAAATCGCATTTGACCTCGTACAAAGTAAGGGTTGCAACCCCTTATTATACAAAATATTTCGCAATGAGTGCTTGTCTGTGAAAAATAATATGACGTTTGTTTTGTTAAAAAATTCCAATTCGTTTTGAGATATTAACGAAAAACTGTTTCTGAGGAGAAAATGTTAGGGTGGTGATTACCACTTACCTCTATGAATTAGCAAGTGTAAAAAAGTACGTGTCTGCTATTTTTGTTATGTAGTACAACATCTCAGAAAGTAAAGAATGTCAGTCAAGTACACCTCGCGAAGCAATAAATTAACTGTAGGGTAGGGTGGGTAAAAAAAAATATTTGAACTTTGATTATGGCTAGAAAAAATCTTTTTCTACATATCAAAATGACCCGTGTGGAAAAATCTCGTGGCAGTCTTGAATCATGCTAAAGCCAGTACACTTTTTCTCAAGCCTGTCTAATCACGCAATACTAGCCTGGCGCTATACTAGCCTGGCGCTATACTGGCGCTGTCTAGTTGTGGTACGTGTTTGATTCAAACCTTTCTGCTGTCTAGCCCCAGTCTGGGCGCGACCCAGGAGTTCGTTACGAATTTGAATATATAAAGATTGTCCAGATTTTAGCTAGTTTCTAGATAGAATCACGGTTTGGACTTAAACAAAAATTTCAGAGGTGAAATCATTTTTGAATAAAAGATTGAGGAAATTACAATACACAATTGCACAAATGCGCAAGCAATCATTAATTGTACACTATTACATATTTAAGATAGTAAACAATAAATGTTGAAGGTGATCGAAATCTTAATACAAGAACTGCATTCTTAAGAACGATTTTTTTTAAAGGATGTTTAAAAAAATTGTCTCTTCATTGAATTATATAGTAAAGTTATAATCAATTTATATTGAATTTATAATAATTATAATCTGTATAATGCTATGTATAATATTGATGATATTCCAGAAAATCAAATTAGGTATTTTCACTTCAAGCATCAGCTAGCGTCACTTCGTTGAGTGCTTAGGGGAAAACAATGGAGCAAATGCACGAGACAAAACTTTATTTTTGTAATATCTAATAGTTTTGACGAAGATATTAACAAAATCGGGCAAAAATGGAGGGAATCCCATGCATTTGATCCATTGTTTTCCCCTCAGCAGTTAACGAAGTGAACTTCGCTGACTATGAAGTGAAAATGCCTAATATTATTATAAATGATTTATTTAATTTATTTGAATTATTTATTGATTGCGTAAATGATAATTAAGCCTATCGTATTAATTATTCGAAATAATAAACAATCATTATTTCCTAGCCTAATCGCAGGTAAAATCATACAAACTTTATTATTTTCAATGATTTATTCACACATCAAGCACTTTCATGTTTAAAAATTGTTCATATTTTATTGAAATAAATATTAGGATGTAATGAATTGAAATTCCTATCCGACAAAAATGGAAAAAAACTTAACTTTTAGATGGCTGAGGTGATTACTTTTGAACCAAACACTTGCATTTCGATCTAAGAAATGTATACTTCCACATACGAGTTTCCCAATGAAAAAGCCAAATTAAGACAAAAGTCTTTTTTAATTTTCATCCCAGGAACATGTTTGTTTGACTTGTCAACATGAAAATATGAGTTTTCAACAATCACCAAGTTTTGGACGAAGCAGTTGATTATCCAATAAAACAGTTGAATTTTCCACCAAAAGAGACGAATTTTTAAAAAAATTTCTACTTTCGAAACCAACAGTTGCGTTTTTATCTGAGAAAGATGTAATATCTTAGTAGAAGGGATGATACTACAGATGAAATTCCAATTAAAAAAGACAAATCTTTGAAAAAAAAGTTGAATTTTCAACCGGCAAAGAATGACTTTTTCAACAATTTTTACCCAAACACTTACATTTTATTCAAGAAAGAATGCAATTTCTCTAAAAGTAGATGAATTTTTAAACTGAAAATACACATTTAAAAAGAAAAACTTCAATTTCCAACGGATAAAGATTTCAGTCGACTGTTAAACATCAAAATATGAATTTCAAACGGAAAATAAATTTTCTATGAAATAGTTGAATTTTCCACGCAACAGTTGAATTTTCGACTTTTTGAAACAAAAATTAAAGCTTTTCCACGAGAAGAAGCAACTGGAAAAAAAAGAAATATTAATCGAATAACAAGGCAAATAAAGAACAAGTACAATATTGTATCAGGGTTACCTGAAAACTTCATTTTAACTTCATATTCAAAGACAGGACTTGTAACGTTTTTATCTCAAAATGTTTTATAAACGGAATATAACAAATTCCAAGGAAAATAAAGAATTTGCAAATTTAGTTTGCTTCTCATTTATTTAAAGTTATTTCTCAAGGTATTACATGTCGGTATAATTACTGCGATTTATTTGTTTCAATTTCGAATGTTAAAGAATTCTCCCACCCCACTCTACCGTAATAAATAGTTACGAAATATGCCCCCCCCCCTGATCTGTTGTGTAATTTAAATAAAGTCCCGCACCGCGGACAAAACTGTCCTTTACTCCCGGATTAGGACATCGAAAACGATTCCACGAATCGTTCCTCGCCTTCTTCGCCTTGCTCGCGTGCCTTATTCAGCCCGTGAATCTGCACGTGAATGACAGCCCGACCATGTAGTCCCTGTTCACCACAGAAATTCACTTGCGTTGAACAGTACAGCGGTAGATCCTTCAGTTTCTCCTAGCCTGGAAGCTGGGAATCAGTTGGTCCACGCTAATAAGTCCCCGTGATCTTTTCAATGGATATTGTGTACAATCAAACGGTATTGGGTTCTACCGCGAATTCATGCCCGTTATGTAGCAACGCTTTGAATTTCATACATTTCCAGTCGAAATGTATTACATTTTCAACAAAATAGTTCAATTTTCAATCAAAAAAATATTTGCTGCCAAAAGAGAAGAATTTCCAAACTTAGAACGGAATGTTCAAGCCGATAAGTGGAATATTTGAAAAAACTTTTGACTTGAAAAATCAAGATGAATTTCCCACCAACAAGTTAAGTTTTAACCAAAACAGATGATTTTTAAACTAAAGGTTTGAATTTTCAAGCAAAGAGATGAATTTTCAACCAGAACATTGCGAAAAAGTATCATCAGAAAATAATAATTATTATTACTGTGATATAGTGATGTTTCGATAATGGCCCAGATAACAATTGTGCGACGCAGATCACCCGCAGATTGTGATTGTCAGGTTCTGCGTGCAATAACGCACTCATCTCGCCAGCATGTACAGTCGAGCACACATCTGTGAGCGCTAGGAGTCGCATTTGGCCAACACACTCTGCATCACACAATGCCGTGAGAATGTGACGCAGAGTCTGCAGTCACTATGAGGGCAGAATTCTTTCCAATAACATTTAATTTTCCTATAGTTATTACTTATAAAATTAAATGTTATGAGAAAGTTATATAAACCATTTTCAAAACAATATGGAAATTTTTTTAATAAATTTTTTTTATTTTGTGGATTTTTGGAAATTTTGGAAATATTAAAAAATTTTGGGGATTTTTTTTAAACTTTTGAAATGTTGAAAAATTGAAAACTTCAAGTTTCGTTCATTTTCCGAAAATGTACAATAATATAAAGTATCCAAAAATTTTCAAAAATTTATATATTTCGGAAAATTTTTAAAATTTCCAAAATTACGATTTCTATCTTAATTTTTTTTTTAGCAAAATTCATTTTTAAAATATGTGACCGTCCGCGAAGAAAGGGACCTAATGCGTCAAAGCTGAATTTTACAGGACGGGCGATCGTAGCAGAGCCCGCAAGCCAGCATTTGAGAAGTGGGAATGCGTCTACGGAAATCACCCCCTCCACTTACCACTACACTTTTAGGCACGAGCCAGTGGAGCTCACGGACACGTCGCGTACTGCTCTGTGGTAAGTGGTGGGCTTGGCTTTTGTAGACCTCTCGTTCGGTCTCAGCGTACGCTTATCATGCCTATGTTTATAGCTTAATAACAAGAAACGTAATTAACTTAAGAAATTTCTGATTATTGGAAATGAAAGAGTAACTCAGAAACTATCGATTGGCGTAAGAAAATGAAAATCGATTTTTTCCGCATTAGGTCCCTTTCTTCGCGGACGGTCACATATTACCAAATTTTTGTTAATTTTTAAGTGACATCGCGCATTTTTTTGTCAATACCGGTATTTATACACAACCTTGTCAAAAAAATTATTTATCTCCTCCATGTTTCCAGGCCATCCTGAATGTATTGAATATGATAAAAATAGATTAATGAAGTTCATCAAATCAACACCAATATTACAAAAAATTCATTAGTCTACTCAAATAAAGATTTCTTTGAAAATTATAGTTTTTTAAAATTCGCGGGAACCATTTCTCGAGGAATGCGCGCGCATGCCGGCAAATGTCCAGTGTGCGAATTTCATCGAGCTCGCAACCGTGACGGACAAGTTGCTTATGCAGTACACGTGGCTTGGTAGTAAGACGCACGAAAAGTTTGGAGACAGTAGAGTCTGTAAAGTAATATATGGTACGTCTTTCTTCTTTAATTTGAATAATATATAATAAATATTTCCAACAGAATAGTTTTTTCTTTTCCAGTGGCTGCCAAAAACTGTCCATGTTTTCCTGGTCCCCGGGACCAAAATGAATTTCGCTCGGAATTGAAAGAGGTCATACGCGCAACAAAACAGAGTTACCGCTATTCCTTGAAAAATCTCAAGGAAACGAAGGAGGAAGAACAAACTGTGATCGAGGACGAAATCAGATTGGATCTGGAAGAAAACGAGGACAACGTAGAGAGCGAAGACTCAGAAGATTACGAAGACGAGGGCAGCGATGATGAGGACGACGGTAATTAAAAGTGGCCAGTTGGCATTTAAGTAAGAATCAGGAAATCGAGAGAAACTTCTGTTTCATTTCGCTACTGCAGTTGAACCAAATTACTTTTCACAAAATTTATTTCTTTAAGTTCAAGTTTTGGCCCTGGCGGACCGAACGAACGGAGCGGATACGCTACAGCGTATCCTCACAGTATCCACATCGTATCCTATCCGTATCATGCAAGAAAAACTCATTAAAAAAGGGAGATGAACCAATCACTTGTTGAAATTCGGATTCCACGTGAAATTTTGCGTTAAAAGGTCACGGAGTAATCGCAATAGTTTTTCTTGCAACATTAGAAACTTTTTAAAAATATAATACTTATCGATAATGTGGGCTGAAGGCGACTTCAAACGCATCGTCGACGGATAAAGCCTATTAACTGCTACTGAACGACGATGCGTTTGAAGTCGCCTTCAGCGCACTTCATCGATAAGTATTATATTTTTTTAAAGTTTTTAATGTTGCAAGAA
>CAKNYM010034753.1:0-12000 GCA_932195095.1 Andricus curvator
CAAAACGGGGCCCTCAAGTGGCTAGACCATGTATTTATTCGATCATGGACCGATTGACAGAAGTTGTAAAAGAGCCTTAAGTGGCACCGGGCTGATTCACCATGAGTAATACGAATTAATACTGTAAATTCTCTGATTATACAGGTTATGCTAACACTTTCGATCACGTTTTAGTTTCTCGGAAATTGTTGGGATATTTTCGCATTCACCGAAACCCGAATTCATAAATTATTAGTGTCTAATCTTGTTTGATTGATCGACATGAGTCAAGATTGCTTTTAAACAAACATTCGGAGTAAAATCATACTCAATCGGTTTTTGGATCAAGCTATTCATTATGCAAAGTGTCATCAATTCTGTAAAAGGTACCGCTCTCGGTGTTGCTGAATATTTAACTCCGGTTCTGAAGGTACGAATATAGGTTTCAACAATTATATTTGAGAACATCAACTACGTTTACGTACAAAACAAAAAATTATGGTAGAATTTGAGAATAGCGGCTTTTCACGTAAGGCCCTCTTAATTAAGTAACAAACAAAAACTTGTATAATTCGATGAATTGTAAATTAAGAAGGTGGACGAAAGTATTTTTGAGGGAGTTTTTTGATCCGATATTTCAAAAAAACCGACTAATGTTATTTACGTACCTGATGTTAAAATAATAAAAACTCTATTAATACTCCGTAATTTCATTATTCTATCATATTTAAAGCAAGGCCGCACCCCTACCATTTTTCCAACGCCTCATGGGGGGGGCGGGAAGGCACCCCTGCGATTGGTCACAGAAAGAATGGCAGGTCATACACCTAACCCTTTCCAACGTCTCATGGGGGGGGGGGGGTGACCCCTGTGGTTAATTTTTAACGATCAAAGCGATGATTTCAGTCAAGTACGCAAGGCGCATCTCAGCCTGTTTTTTCGTAAATAAAGTGATAATGTGGCCTGAAAATGCTCTTCCCCCACATTTTTAATGTACAATTCATCCAATAATAAGTTTTTTTTGTTAGTTAATTTAGAGAAGCGTACGGGAAAAACCGCTATTCTAAACTTTTACCAACATTATTTTTAATCTTCTATAACATATTTTGTTTGCACTGTACAAAACAACAAAAAAGAAATTCGTTTTTGCTATAATGTAATTTTGCTAAACTGATTTGATCTCGATGCAAAGTTCCGTTTCGTAGTGGACAAATTTTCGTCTAAATACAGTGGAAGCGAAACATAAAAATACCAGTGATTTCTAGGTGAAATTTAGACTTCGCGTGTAAATTTTCAGTAGGAATCACTGGTATCTTTATATCCCCGATTTTAGTGTAAATTAAAGTCGGGATAAAAAGTCCTGACGCCTGGCTTTGATGGTTTACTACTCGCCGGGAAAAAATCGCAGAATTTTGAGTCGAAGACATATTAATGATGTCCTAAGGTTTATATCTAGAAGTTTCAAATCCTTCAAAGTTACGGCTAGACATAATCATTGTAATTATGTCGATCAGATTTTTACGACAATGCCAGGAACCTGTTCAAACTATGCTGCAGAATATCAAATATAACATTCTTGAGGATTATACTTTTAAAGGATGTCAGTTTCATTTTCGTCAAAAAATTTGTGTCTTTCCTGTGACAGAAAATGTGTGAAACAATAGGAGAAAAGACCCTTAACTTTCAATATGTCGAATTTGAAGTCCTCCACAAGTTCAAAAATTGGTATCAGAAATGTGAAAAACCTCATAAGAGTATTCTTTAACAAGTACTTTACAAATTACAATTTTTTTACGTCGATTTAATTATTATTGTAATCAGTAGCACCAAAAATTTAAAAAACAATTTTCTCGCCTCTGGTTAGAGATTTCAAACTGAAATATAGCTTGAAAGAAGCTTCTCGATTCAGCGGTTTCATCTCAAAATTTTAGCGGTGAATAAAAATGATTAATATCTGATTTAAAAGCGTCTGAATAATAATGAATTTCAATAGTGGAAAACTCGTAATGAAAAAACGTCCTTCTCGACATTTTTTAATTTAACTGTGACACAGATCCCTGAAAAAAAGGATCACGCTTTGCCCTCTGCCGAAAGTCATAGGCGTAGACTGAATCTACTATTCACTACAAAGCAGACATTACGAATCTTCGAAGGTTCGTCTGCTGCTGCGTAGCGAACAGGAGGTTTCTACGCTTATGGCTTTCGGTAGCGGGCACAGAGTGACCCATTTTTCTGAAGGGATCTGTGTCACATTTAAATTCGGCAATGCCGAGAAGGACTTTTTTTCATTACCACTTTTCCAGTATTGAAACTCATTAAAATCTGAATTATTCAGACGCATTTAACTCTGACATTAATAATTTGTATGTAACGCAGGCATGATTTACGCGTTTTATTAGCGCCTTTTTAGTTTTGCAAGTAGCCGTTTGCACAGCAGGAGGGACGAGAGCGAATGCGCATGAGCACAGTACAATAATGCGCCCATAATACTCCTAGGGGTATTATGGGTTCATAATTGTATTGTAATGCGCATTCGCAGTCGACCGTGCGCGATTATGGCCACGTCAAACTAACCTCATATTTCAGACGTGATAAACTTGTAAATCATACCTTCGTTACATGAAGTAACGTATGTACCAAGGAGTGACATGTTTTTTTATCCGAGCGTGAGTTTGCAACAACGAGGCGTTTCATCCTCATATCTGATTGGTTGAGAAATTCGAATCTATTCAAAAAAGTTAATGTCAAAATTTGACAGTTGAGTAAACAAGTGGGAGAGAATATTCAGAGGTTATTATACTAATTTGACCTACAAATCCTAAAAAACGTAGTGTTTTCTTACAAGTGTTCATTGAAAAAAAGATCAATATTTAAGAACTCTGGATAGGCATTTAAGTTTTTTCTTTTTCGGTCTAGAATTACTAGCCATTTATGAATTAGGTACTTAAAAATAAAGAAAGAATTAAGTATTAACCTCTTGAGTAGGATACATTCAATGTAAATATTTACAATAAAAATTATGTTTACGCGCGAGCATTTTGTTTATTGCGTGCGCTTATACGTGTGTCGGCAGTGGGAGCAAAACATGTAGGGGAAGTCGCGATATCTAGTAGTTCAATAAGTGGGAGGGTACTGTAACAGGATACGTAGTAAATAATAGAACAAATTACTGGTTATATATTCAATTGAGTGTTTCAGTCACAGTACAAATTACGGAAAAATATATTGCAGGGAAAAAATTGTTTCAGAAAATCTTGAAAAAGCACAATATCATTCTATTGAAGAGATTATCGTAGTAGTGGAGGCAATTAACAAAAAGAAAAAAGACTGAAATTAATGAAAAAGAAAGCTTTTATCATTATTAACATTTGTATTGCTTTTTTAATTCTTATTAAGTATATAGTGCATATATTTTCTTATAAAAATTAATTTGTGTAAAATGTTCAAATGGTTTTCATTTGAATATTATAGTTCAGATAGGAATGTTGTACTTATTATTAAAAAGGTTATAGCTGCATGTATGTTTTAATGTAAGCTAAAGAATATCCAAACTCTGAATTTTTTATGAGAATTGTTTAAATAATTAATAATTATTGTAAATTTGCAAAGTATCATAGAAAAGTGTCATCGGAAAGATATTCTTACCTTTTTCTTAGTTCATTTATTCATGTATAATACATTGATATTACCTGATTACTTGATTGGTTTTTGAGACTCTCGCAACAGTCTGCGTGCGAGCCGACTAGCCGCTAGCGACTTTAGACATTAAAAACTTCTTCAATATCAATTCGATTGGGCTACAATTTTCCAGAAAAATTCTTTATACTGTAATTGATAACATTCTCGCGGGAAGTTTTTTGTCGTTCAAAATTCGCTCGATAAACGAAAGGCTAGAAGTTAGAGAAGTCCAATATGCGCCGAGCATCAGAAAAAAACTAATAATAGTATGTATATTGCGTATCAAGTGGGAGGCGACAATATTTTCGTGGCGAGTCCAAAAACAGTACACGAGTCACGAAAAGGGCCTCCTACGAGACACGCACGATACTTGTTATAAGATCATGGAAAGGCAGTAAGTTCCGTCGAAGGTGACGTGAGAAGGAGCGTGGTGGGTCCAAGGTGAAACCCTGGAGGGGGTGCAAGGGGCAAAGCCCCCACCGTGGGCTTTGCCCCTGCACGACTTTTCTGGCAGAAAATCCAGAGTAGCGAGTTCTGCCGCTTCGCGCATTTCAAGAGGTGTGCACTGAAACTCTCCACTTTATTCTACATCCGACATTTTTGTTAATTTTCTACTGTTTAACAATTAAGACTTCAAATCGATGAGGTTATAAACAGTTATTATTTTTCTGCTTGTTCTGCTCTAATGCAAGCGCAATAGGGAGGTTGCAAGCCGCTGGGTAGCGCCAGCTGATATAGACAAAGTTCCGCGAAAATTTGAATTGGATAAATGAAAAATTGCTCTTTTTAATACAAATTAGTAACAAAAGTTTCTAGGTCATTCACGAAACAAGTTAAAAGTTTAAGTTATTCAGTTTGAAAAGAAATCAATTAACATTTTTGTATAATAAAAGCACATTTTCATTTATCCAATTTGAATTTTTGCGGAACTTTGACTAGAGCAGCTGGTGCTACCTAGCGGCTGTAAGCTCCCCTATCACTAGGTGGCGAGACGAGCACGCTGCAGTAATCGCTGAAAATATAGACTTATCTTCATCTTCATCTAACTAGAATCTAACTCTCTCCATTTCAACTGTTGTAAAATGTAAGAATGCTTATGAAAAGAGCTGTGTGTTTGTGACGTCACGGCACTCCAATGAAGAGTCATTTCGTGCGTCTTCATTCACATCGCTCGAAACACGCCATAAGCACGAGTTGAAGTGAGAAACGAATTAAAATCGATTTTTCCAAAAAAGTCAGGTTTTTGGCTTTAATTAGAAAACTAAAAAAGCTACAACTTTTTGTCTAGGGAGAAAAGATGCACAAAGAAATTCTACGTCTAGATATAGTCTTCAAAAATTAAAAATCGTAAATGTTTTTGAAAGCCTCCAGGGCTCAAACGCAAATGCGTAGATGCGTTCCATGTGACAACATAGGACCGATCATAGCTCCATCCTATGTTAATACATACTGTACCTCCATTTTTATATAGGAAAGATGAATTTTTAAGGAATTAGTTGAATTTTCAACAAAATAATTGAATTTTTGACCAAATAGTAGAATTTTTAAGAAAAAGAGACAAATTCTGTACCAAAAATATGACAGTAGATTTTTCAATTAAAAATAATTAACTTTCAACCATGAAGGATGAATTTTCGATCAGAAATCATACTTCAATCTGTGTTCCATATAGTAACATTATATAATAGTCGGTAAATTTGATTTTTTTGGCAAGACAAAATGCATAACACGTGAGTTTATCGAACTCTCAAACTTGAAATAAGTTTTTCTCAAAAACCGGGTTTTAAATTTATTTGTAAAACATTTATAGTATCCCTAAATTATAACTTCAATATGCCTATTGTTAGTAGGAAAGTAGGAAGTTTTCATTCTCAAATATAAAAATAACTTTAGTACTTGAACGACCCATTAAAACAAGATTTAAATTCTTAAATACCGGTGTCCCATTTTAATCTATCACCCTAAATATCTTCTAAAATACTTTATCTACGAAAAAATGGTTCGGACAAAGGTTAACCAGGACCGAGGGGGACAGAGGACTGTACCATCAATTTTGACCTTGAGGTCAATTTTGAAGGTCATTTGAGGGTCAAGATGACTTTTTAAAATGGAAACCCCTATTTTTGACTCCGGGTTTGAAAAGGGCGGGAAATTTTACGTCAAAAATGTCTTATGAGAAATTTGCTTTTGTGACCTTAGAAAGGTCAAATATCAAGGTAATGTGTTTAAAAAACGGTCATATGCCCTTTTTTGAAATTAATTGATGTTCTGAGAATAGCAAACCTTTAAGATGCTTTTAACAAGTCGATAGAATGTAAAAATGTGAACCACCTTGACCATCTTGACCTGCAGGTAAATTGTCAAGGTCATTTAAAGGTTAAAAGTAAAAAAAAAGTCTTTTGAAGAGAAGTCAAATGAAGGGCAACTGTTTAAAAAGCTCTTAGAACCTTACGTTTAGCGTTACCCGGAAACAACGACGTGGATGTAGTAAATTCTGTTTCCTTTGGGGTGCTTATTTACCGTGAGTCCCCTTGCCTCTCACATTTGGGGTGAGCATTGAGCATTCGTTTGGTTTTTTATTTCAACTATTTTCGTGATGATGTTCACTTCATTCTCCGCTTTTTTATTCCGTTGAGAAAACTACTCGCATGCAGTGTTATCTTCTTTTGATAATCGAACTTTTTCTGATTATCCATTTTCTTTTCATAATACATATTAGAAAAGGTTTTGGTATAGTTTTTGAAACATTGAATGCGTTTCTCGATTTTCATATGTTTCTTCATAGTACGTGTAAGCATTCATTTGTTTTGGGATTTCAACTGTTTTAGCGACGACGCTCAGTGTTTTGCTATCCGTGCGCAGGGTAAACCTCTGATCTTCTAAGTAAGGTCGGAAGTGCATTATGGCCCAAATGACAGCCAAACACTCCTGTTCATTACAATGGTAGGCTGCTTCGGTTGGGGAGAACTTGGCACTGGCGTAGCTGATGATCCTGCGTGGTCCTTCGGGTACCTGCTGCATTAGTACGGCACCCATTCCTCGGGCACTGGCATCCGTTTGTAGGATGAAGGGCAGCGAGGGTTCAGGCCGGCTAAGGGGCTTGTGACGACTGAAGGCCTCCTTGGCCGCTTCAAGGGCTCTCTGGGCCTCTTCGTTCCATTTATAGGGGCGCTTGGGCGAGAGTAAGTCTGTCATTGCGGCGATGATCTCCGAGTAGTGAGGAACATACTCGTGAAGCCAATTCATGGTACCCAATAACGAGCGTAAGCCTTTCTTGGTACGGGGTGGCTCAGCATCCAGGATCGCTTGTAGGTGCTTCGGCTGCGGATGATTACCCTCGGAAGTGATGACATGACCGAGATAAGGAAGACTAGTTTGACCGAACTGGCATTTCTGTGGTGAGCACGTCAGTCCGTATATATTGAGCCTTTCGAGGGTGAGGGCCAGATGTTGCAGATGGTGCTCCCAATTCTCGGAGTAGACAATGATGTCCAAGTAAGCAATTGCGAAATTGCCCCAGTGGTCTGCGAGCACATGCCTCATCAGATTTTGAAAGGTGCCGGGTGCGTTCTTTAACCCGAAGGGCATGACTCGAAATTGGTACTGTCTGCCACTGGGTGTAGTAAAGGCAGTGAATTTTCGAGCTTCCGGGGCTAAAGGAATCTGCCAATATCCACTTTTGAGATCCAACGTTGAGAAAATTCGGGCGCCGCCGATGTCCTTGAGTATCTCGTGTATCCTAGGCAAACATTGAGGGGCGTCCACAGTTTGTTTATTTATCCGACGGTAATCAACGCAGAATCGGTAGTCTCCGTCCTTTTTGCCTGCGACTACGATGGCTGAGCTGTAGGGTGAGTTGATGGGCTCGATTGTGCCGTCGGCGAGCATCTCGCGTACTTGTACGTCCAGCCACAATCGTTTCTGCTCCGAATATCGACGGGGTGGTTCTCGGAACGGGGTTGGATCGGACAGGTGGATCTCGTGCTGGACCGCCATGGTCTGGCGCAGGGGTCCTCCTTGGTGGAAAGTTTGGTTGTTGAGCCTTACCAAGTTGAGAAATGCATCCTGATGTTCCACGGGGAAGTTGTGGCTCAGCTGTGGGGTCGGAACATTGGTCGAGGGAGGCCGTGCTTCTGGAGTGAAGTATACTCGGTTTCGGTCTCGTGCCCCTAAGTAAATACATCCCAGGCAATGTTCGTAAATTACTCGATGTTCCTCGAACCAGGGTATTCCGAATACTAGTTCGTTCTCCAATTCCGGGCTGACGAAAAAGGTGCCAGGGTAACGTTGTCCGTAGATCTCTGGTGACAGGGCTATGGAGCCAATCAATTTGAGGGTTGCTCCTCGTGCTGCTAGCTGTGCATATGGAGGGCTGGGTCCTAAGGTCCGTAGCTGGGCGTTGCTCAGCAGGTCAGCCTTCACGAAGTTGTCTGAGGAACATGAGTCCACCAGAGCCATGGCTTCACCTCCCCCTAAACGAACGCGGAGGCGTGGTATCCGACGTGAAGTGGTGCTGGTCAGATTTATTGCCGGGGCTCCTGGTTGGCTGGCTGCTCGGCGGTTCCCTGAGCCGCCGAGCTTCGCCAGTTTCCCTGAGGAGTGTTTCGTCGTTCTGCCCTGAGAACGGGACAGTCCCGGTGATAATGGAATTCCGGGCAGTAGTGACAAGGTGGGCCACTACGCTGTTGGTCATCTCCGGGTGCTGGTGCTCTGGCTGATGCTGATGTCCTCCGAGTTTCTTCTTTCTTCACCTCCTTCCGAGGCTGGTCTTCAGTTTCGTCCATTTCGGCCTCCATGGCACGATCCATGAGGTCCCCGAACGTTTGAGGAAGAGCGGCGCGAATGACTCTTCGGATGGCCGGACGAAGAGATTCCAGAAGAATGCGAACAATATCTTCTTCGGGGGCAGTAGGTAGGAGTCTCAAGGCCAACAGATATTTTTGCTGTAGAAAGACTGCGGCTGATTCCTTCTCTGTTTGTTTCCGGGCGTAAAGTTGCACATTTAATCGCATAAGCGTAGTGTGACTGGCGTACTTTTGTCTAAGAATTTCCCTGAATTTACTCCATGTCAGTGACAGGGATTTGTAGACCTCCCACCATTTTGCCGCTGACTCTTTCAGGGCTTTTCCGGCAAGGCGGGTCCGTTGTGATGGCTCCGTGGCTGTCTGCGTGAAGTAACGCTCACATTCCCGCAGGAAGTTGTCGGGGTCTTCATGGTCGTTTCCAGAGAAGGAGGGGAGCTCGTAAGCTGGAGCTCGAATGGCCCGTACCAGGGCCGTCCAGTCCGGAAGCGCTGCTTGTCCTCCAAAGATTGAAGATGGAGCTTCGTGCTGAGGTCTGAGCTGGTTGTTTTGTGGCATTGCAGCCAAGGTTTGGGTAGGCATGAATGATGGGTTCCCCAAGGAAGTTGGTGCCCCTGTGCTCCTTGAATAGTGTGGCTGTGAGGTGCAGTGCTGCATAGAAGTTGGCGAAAGGCTTCTAGCACGTTGACGGAAAGGAGCCGTGACGCTGTGCGTTAGCGATGATTGGGCCTTGTCCATCCTTGATGCTCCTTGCGTGGTCACTGGTACGAATCCGTATAATGGGACAGCGCTGCTGCCCGAGGATAACTCCAGGGTAGAGTTTCCTAACGAATGTGCACCTAGAGCGAATTGATTAAGCGAGAGTGGCTGCTGTACTGCGCTGTCGAATGAAGATGGACCTGAAGCAGTTTCGGTCGATGACGATGAGGCAACCTTGTCACCTGGAGATAAGATTGAGGCAGCGTTGTCAGGTGAAGACAAAGTTTGCTGTGTAGGGTTGCTGGACGCCACCGGATTTTGTTGCCCACTTCCGGAAGTGGCAGAGGTCTGCCGGGTAGAGATGGTGCGCTCGACGATGGTCTTCCTTCCTGTCGGCGGTGTACGAAGCACCATTCTTTAATTTATTTATCGATGCCTCTTTTGTTTTTAGGCCCTCAGTTGGTAGAGATGAGATAGTTCAGGGGTTTCGTCGTTGCCCCTAGGTTGGGCCGCCAATTGATACGTTCCACACTGTTCCTGATGAAGTATCCCCTCGTTGAAATGTTGGGGGCCCCGAAAGGGGCCGGTGTGTTTTATTTTCTTCTTTTTACTTCGACCGTTGTTCTTCAACGTTAGTTCTCCTTCCTGCCAAAGGTTTGAGGTATATAAAACCTTGATTCTCGAGGAGCCAAGTATCCAAATCTTGCATTCCTTGTACCAGCCCTTGTTGGCTGCGGGGTGGTTGGAGGTAGGTCCGACGTCCTTTGGCTAGTAGGAACGCTCTCCAAGGGTTATTTTTCTCCATAGTTCATGAGTCCTCTCCTTTGGGACCCGGAAGACGGGCCGTCCCTCGAAATGACTCGGGTAGCTGAACCGGACCTTTCTGCTGGCCGGTTCGTAAAAAGAGTCGTTTGGGCTGTTCTCGACGGTCTCGAAGTTCTGTAGATGGGTGGCGACCCCGACCACCATACGTCGGAAGAACTCCGTCCGTTCCCGGAAGGCTACCACCTCCGGGTGTTCTTTATATATCACCACCTCCTCCAACGGCTTCCTAGTGGAAGGATTGTACCCGTCGGGTATGTGCTGCGGGTTCCACAGGATGACCAAGTCGGTATCCAGGGTCAGGATCGTAGCACGATTTTGGTTAGCGGCGACCGGAATTAAGGTTTTTCGGGCGAGGGATTCTCCGGCCCGAACCTTTCGGCGCCGTCGTAGTGCCCGCCTCGGGCTGATATTTGGACGCGGTGGTGGTTGAAACCGGCCAAGAGGCGAGAGAACAATCGCTGGTTGGACTGCCTCCTGCTGTACGTAGGAGTTCGGGATCTTCACCTCCTGGTGAAGTTCGGCGACCAATAATTTTTGTTGATTGGTAAGTGAGGATCCCGGTTCACCCTCGTGGTTAGGACTTACCAACTCCGGTTGGTAAGTTTGAGGACCGACGGCCAACTCCTGTTGACGTGTGTGAGTGAGCTCCTGCTCCCCACGGTGGATGTCACTTGTCGACTCCCGTCGACAAGTTGGGTCGGAGACTGCCAACTCCTGTTGACAGTCGTCGTGGTGATTGCTCACCCGTCGTTGCTGAAGGCGTGGTGACGGCCTTCCACAAAACTCCCGCCACGCTTTCCTCTTTTTATAACTTCGTCCCATCCAAAAGAATCCCTAGGTACTACCTGATAGGGTGACCCGGAATAGATTCTTTTTAGGTGGCACGTAGAATATAATTTCAGAGGAAAGCAGAGGCGTTGATAAATGTTCGTACGTTAAAGTTCGCTCTGAAAAGAGCGGATGGTTTACAATATAATTGAAGATGGGTGTAGTCAATGAGGACTACAAGAATTTTAAATAAAACGATTTATTCCCTTCACTTTACCCTAGGCGAGGCTTAGAGAGAGAGTGAGGATTGGACGTGCGCTCTCGAGGAAGTCGAGAGGCAGACTGATCATTGATGGCCGAGACACGAGCTTTTATGGAAGGGCGCGCAGGCTCCTCCCACTCCGCGGTCGAGCGGTCTCTCCCACTCCGCGCGGAAGTTGAGTAGAGGGAGAGCCTTGTCGCCGAGTCTCCCACTCCTCGGTGGCGGTCCAATCAGGAAGCTCCCGCATGGGGATTGGTGCGTTGCTACTGCGAGGCTCCTGATTGGTTCGTTATTTTGCGTACGCGAAATAATTAAAATTATTCGTTTTTCTCATCTCTCTCTTGACCCAGCATTACATATTTGTTAAATTAACTATTATTTGGATATTCAGTAATTATTTATCGTGGACATTAACTCTATTATAATATCGTAGGTATTCCTATATTATATATTTAGTTTATATGTAGACTAATACATATAATCTATATACCACCTATAGTACAATTGATAATATAATATAATTAATATTATTAACATTAATATTGTTTATTAATGTTAATTTAATTCTAAATACAAAATATTAAAATTATTACTAGATATAATTATTTATCGTTGACATTAATTCCATTATAATATCGTTGTTATACATACATTATATATAGGTTATATGTAGACTCATACATATAATCTATACCATACGTAATATAAGTTAATAATATTATAATATAATTAATCTATTATTAACATTAATATTGTTTATCAATATTAAGTCAATTCTAAATACTTGATTTTGAATTTGTAATCTGGCGCGCGTATTCCTTGCTCGTGATTGGTGCGCAGAACCCGTGGCGCGGGGTGCGCGAACCAATCATAGAATTCGCCAGGTTGGGATTGGCGCGCGGCACCTGTGGGTTGGGGCGCGCGAGCCAATACGGAATCTACGGTTACATAGTTCTAAGATAAATTGTATTACTAATATTAATGAAT
>CAKNYM010034755.1:0-10470 GCA_932195095.1 Andricus curvator
TATACAACATATTTATAGTATATGTATAAGAAAACTGAGCCAATCAGAGAGAGGCACACTAGGTTGCCACACTGTCTCTGGACCCTCTGTAGCCAGGGGTAGACTGAAGTACGCTGGGATATATGGTGAGAGAAGGAGCGCACAGGGATAAATTGAGTACTAGAACGGGAAAGAGGGCACGAAAATTTGTGACGAAGTTGCGGGAGGGAAAGGTGGGGAGTTAGCGAGAAAGTGTTTGAAGAAGGTAGAAGAAAGGAGAGGGAGGGCGACAGAATTAACGAGATGGGAGGAAGAAAGGAGAGAGTTCTTCAATGCTAGAGATATAGAAGACGAGACTGGAGTAAACTATGAAGAACTGGAAAGAAGGGAGAGGGAAAGACAATTAATAGAAAGATGGGGGATGATTGAGAAATCAAAACCTAATAAATGATATAATATGATAAAAAAGGAAGGAGTACCAAAGTATTTAGAAAAGGGATGGGGAGAGAGAAGATGGACCTGAATAGCAAGATTTAGATTGGGAAACGAGGTAAGGGAAGGGGTGTATTGGAAAAAGAAAGAAAACAGAAATTGCAGAATCTGTGAATGGGAAGAGGAAACATGGAAGCATGTATGGGAAGGATATAGGAGAGGAATGGAAGATAAAGAAAGCTGACAAAGAAATAGGAAATGGAAGTCGCTCAAATTAGAAGCGTAAAGTTTTGTAACTAATGGTTATGTAATAGCATAAGTAGATTGAGATGCGATTGCGTTCTCGCTCTCTCTCTCTCTAGCTTGCACTCTTACTTTCGATCGCTCGTTCACTCGTTCGCTAACACGTTCCAAATTGCGCTATCGTCAAAAAAATAGAAATAAGGATCTAGATATAAGATTTCCTGTAAATAGTTGTAAATAACTGTAAATAGTAAGTATAAGATTCTATAAAATGTGTAGGCGGAAGTATTGTAATAAATGGAAGTCATGTAAACCCTTAGAGGACACATTATGAATAAAGAAGAACTAAAAATATCTACGTATCCTAGCATAAAGTGGTTCTAAGCAAATTTGTAGATATAATTTTCGGCGAAAAATTTGTTTAAATAAAATGTTATTGAAGCTTGTGTCCTTTTTCCAAAAAGTTGATTTTTTAATATTTAGTATATTTTTATAACCAGAGTTTATAATAAATTTGTAGATCTTTTTTTGTTGAACAACTTTTATCTTCTCATTTTTTTTCGTTTCCCGTGTCGTTTTTCCCAAAATTTATTTTTTTATTTTTAAACTTATTTTTTACGAATAAAAGAAAATCTGCTTGTCCTATCTAAAAATTAATATCGAAAAATTTGTCGACCTTTTTTGGCTGAACAAATTTTGTCTATCAATTTTTTTCGTACCTTGTGTCATTTTTCAAAAAATTTAATTTTTTTATTTTCAATGTTTTCTTTTTACGATTAAAACATAACTACGCGTCCCATCAAACAATTATTAATTAAAACTTTGTAGCTCTTTTTTGGATGCGCAACTTTTGCCAATTTATTTTTTTTCATAGCTTGTGTCGTTTGTCCAAAAATTTACATAATTCTTCAATTTCATTTTTTACGATTAAAACAAAAACTACGTGTTTAATCAAAAAATAATTGGGAATATATTTGTAGCTCTTTTTTGAGTGAACAACTTTCGTCTTATTATTATTTTTTTTTTTTCGTAGCTTGTATCGTTTGTCCAAAAATTCAATTTTTTCAATTTTAATGTTGTTTTTTTACGAATAAAACAAAATTACGTGTCCTATAAAATAGTAATGCATAACAAATTTGCGAATCTTTTTTGCTTGCATAATTCTTGTCAATTTATCTATTTTCGGATCTTGCATAGTTTGACGGCAAAATGGAATTTTTGATTTTTCATTATTTTTTGTGTGATCCAAATTTGAATTTTCGTATTATCACGAAAAATCAAAAAGTTGTTTTGGTAATCTCGAGGGCTTTCAAAAAGCAACGTTTTTGTTCTCTTAAATTTTTTTCATATCGTGCGTTGTTTGGCTTAAAGTGTTCATTTTCTTTTTTCTTTTTGGATTATGAAAATGCTATAACTCTAATAATTTTCAATTTATCGAAAAAAGTCGTGAAGATAAATTGTTCGAATTCTCGAGTACTGCGAACAGCCGCACATAGAATTTTTGAATCTTGAAAAAAAGTAGTCTCAAAATTTGGAAAATGCTTTACCTTTTGGAATTTTCATCTAAAATGGCTGGCTAACAAACTTGACTTTCAGTTGAGGATACTTGAAGAGTAGATCAAAGGCCATCCACGATCGTATACACAGGTCCGGGGGCTCTCGTGGTGGGGGAAGTTCCCTTATTGAAGCTTCCGATTATTTCACAAATTTGCCACTTCCGGTAGTGGCGTAATAGTAGAGTAGAGAAAGTGGCCGATTAGTTTGAAATTTCAATTTCAAGATGTCAATTTAATGCACATATATTCAATAATTTAAATAATATGGATGCATTTTTAAATTAATGAAAATAATAAACACATATTGATGCTAAAAATTATATTATTTAAAGTAAATTGCATGAAACTGATTTTTGAAAATATTAAAAGAATGCAACGCGTTGCATTATTTAGTTTGGCACCATATCGCAAGCGAGGGTATTGTAACGTTGCATGATGAATAATTCGCCCTACGCTATCACAATATACACTTTTTCTGATAATTATCGTTCTCCGGAAAATGAAATTCGCAAAGGCGTGCCTTTGAACGAAAAAGTTCACGCCGGGGACACACGATTCCCATTCTCTCCGGACAACAAGATCACTCGGCACTTTAAAAGTTAATCTCTTGCTTTTAAATTTTGAACTATTTGTTTTGCACTTTGGTATGGCCCAAACACACGGCATTTTTGAATTTCTTTTAATTAAATATTACAGATATATTACATATCGACCACTTCACGATTTAGGTTAGAAAACGTGTTCACCTCTTCAAATCGTACACGACTCGACACACACGCCACTACACTCAGTGGTCAGTGTGCGAAACTTTCTGGCTTACGTTAGAGAACTTCCTCCACCACGAGTGCCCCCGGGCCTGTGTATACGACCGTGGGCGAATCTAATAGATTAATTTTATCAAAAGAGTTATCGTGCTCACAGACATACAGACATTCAGACAGACGAAATATTCGCAAAAACCTGTTTTTCGGGTTCAGTGGGTCTCAAACCGTGTACATTTGACTAACACGGGGGGGGGGGGGGGCAAATTTTACACAAATCTAATACCTTCCCTGATGAGAATGTAAAAAATTGCTGTAAGAAAATGAAAATATTGATATTTGAGTAAAGACAACAGTGACCATCTATCCGGGTCTATCCGGTGTCTATTCGGGCCCTATTGAAAAACCCTGTACGGGATCCCGTGACTGTTCCTGTACGTGTTCCTTTGCTAGAGCTGCAATATTGATTTTCTACCAAAAAGACAAACTTTCAACAAAATAATGTAATTTCCAACCAAAAAGACGAATTTTCAACAAATAAAGATTTGTAAGTGAAGAAAAAAAAAATATTTCATCAAAATTTATGAACTTTTGAGTCAAAATACGAATGTTTTTGTAAAACAGTTGTATTTCAATCCGAAGTTTTAACCAAAAAAGAATAAATTTCGATCAAAAAAATTATTTTTCTACCAATAAAGACGAAATTCTAACTAAACTAGATCAAGTTTCAACAAAACATGGATAACTAACAATTGCAGGTAAAAAATAAACTTAAAATATTAAAAAAAAAAAACGAATTTCCAAGCAAACATTTGAACCTTGAAACAAAAAAATTAATTTTCAACAAAGTGGTTCAACTTTTACCCAAGTACTTGAATTGAAATTGATTTTTACAAAAAAAAATCTAATTTTCAACGAATTATGTAATAGAGGATATTTCAAACACAAAACGATGACTTTTTAATAAAATTGTTGAATTTGCAACTAGATAATAAAATTCTTAACTAAAAGCATAATCGACAGGAGGAAACAACTGAAGACAATTAATGAAAATAAGAGGCAAATAAATTACTAACAAAAAAATTATATCAGAGTAACCCTATTCTTCATTTTCAAAAATCCCTAACCCTGGCTATTAATATTCAAATGCCAGAATGTTAATCTTCGAACATTTTTAACGCACAATCTTTTATACATGGAATAACACAATTTAAAATTGAAATGTAAAATTTTCTAATTTATTATCCTAAACAGTTATTCAAAAAGCTCTTATAGAAATTGCCTGACTTTTGCAAGATTTTGGTCAAAATCCCTGACTTTTCCCGGCCAATAAAATTCCCTGATCTTTCCCTGATTTCTAGGTTTTTCCTGGCCTACAGCCATACTGTACAAAGAGTATGGAATAACTCAGTCAAATTTTAACAAAGTCTAATTCATAAAAGTTCATTGTTAGCGGAATTGAACTTTTTTCAATATATTAACAGAAAAATATTATTAGATTTCAGAAAATTTGAATGAAATCGTCGTTAAAGTGGAAAAAAAGCGGAAATAAATAAGAAGCTTTTAAATATTTTCGTTATTAGTTTCGCTATTTTCACCGTGATAAAGTGAACAATCAAGTACCAAAAAGGTGTGTGCAAAATTCAAGAGCTTTTCCAGCTTCTCCAGGTAAAAACATTCAACAACTTTTCCAGGTTTTCAAGGATTTTCAGAATGCTAGACACCTTGCATACCCGTAAAACACGAGACTTATTTCAGAAAAACTTTCTACTGGATATGTGGACCACTGAGTAACAAGTAGAAAAAGGCATGCGCATACGGTGGGGCACATATGAAGAGTCATTCTGCTACATATCGAAACAATTCTTCGCAGAAGCTAACTTTTTGTTTATATTTCTTATTGTTTCGTTTTCGTTTCTTACCTGCCTAATTTTTTTCTTGAAAAATACGAGCATAAATAAATATAAATAGTTAATATTTGTATATTTTATTATGTATATTATTACGAATATCAAAATTGAAATTTACACACTTATTTAGGACAATGATTGCCTTTTCTAAATATTATTTTTCTAGTAGAACAATATCGAAATCAATGTTATTATCATGAGTTTTAAGAAAAATTAATACTTGTTTCAAAAATTAAAAAAATTTCAACCTATTTTTTTGTTGAGAAAATCGCTAAATATTTCCTTTAATACAACTGATTAATGAAATTTTTCATGATTAGAATAAAAACTATGCCTGTCATCAAAAAAATAGTATCAGGCAAATTTGTAGAAATTTTTTAGATGAACAATTTTGCGCGGAACATTTTTTTCGTATCTCACATGGTTTCGCTGCAAAATGGAATTTTTTATTTTCCAAAAAGTATTTTCGATGGATAAAACTAGAACCGTTGATCAAAAATGGTGGGTTAACGAACTCCATTTTTATTTTTAGGCGTTAAAAAAGTATACCAAAGGGCAATTCAATCGGACAATTCCTTCGAAAGTCATCGTGTTCACAGACAACGACGGCGACAACGACAAGCAGCCACCGAAGTCAAATCCATTTTTTTTGTCAATTAGTGAGTCCGAAAACGTCGAGATTTGAGGGAATCGGCGAAAGACAACTTTCACATAAAACCAATACCTTCTCATTGAGATGATAATGTAAAAAATTATCATTTAACATTGAAATTGATTAGACAAATTTTTCTGAAATACAAAAATAAATGCACTACGATTATCACCGTTCCAAATGGAAAAATTTCAATTATAAACCCTTAAAATTGAATATTCTCAAAAACCGTTCAAAATGAAGTAATTTAAAATATAAAATAATAATAGTAGCACAATTTCTGCTACAAAACGTTATAAATTAAATGAATACGAAATTTATTTAAAACTGAAAAAATGTTTAATTACCAAGAATTGTGATTTTACAGCTTTTATACACAAACCCTTTCAAACTTTAATTATTTTAATTTAGTTTAAATCGTTTATAAATTAAACATTTTTAAACTGATAATCATTATTAATGGGCCCAAGTGGGGAACCATACATAACAATTTTGTGGGGCTCTTCACTTGGGGTGATCGCTAGAGAGATTGATCAGCAACCTGGGTCGGAGCAGTGTTGCGGAACGAACGTGTTATATAAATAAATAACGCGAGAATTCTAGATCAATCTAAAATATATATACCTTACACCTACATATACCTTATACCTATATACCCATCTACACAATAGGGGCATAATTTCTGAAGTGTACCCACCTCGAAAACGAAAGTTGTCTGATCAGGCTAAAAATTGGCCCAATTGTAGTCCTACTAGATAGTACTCCTCACACCAAAAATTAATTCATTTTGATAATTATTTATCAAAGTGGAGGGGGTACAATTTTTGGGTTTTTTGAGCAAAGCCTTACTTTCAAACGTTTGTAACTTTTGTCCTATTGCCTTAAACAAAATTTCACTTGAAATGTTTTCGATAGAATTTTTCATATAATTTCTGGTCGTAATAACGATTTTTGAAAAAAATCAAAATTTGACCCAAATTTTTGAAAATCAAAAATAAATTTGACTTTTTTTTAAACTTGGGCACTTTTTTTTTCTTCAAAATATTTTTAAACGAAAGCTGAGATTTTTTCCTATAAGACCTCCAATTTTAAGAGTGGCAAATTAATTTGTCTTTGAGTAATAGAACGATACGTAAACAAGATGCCGTGATAGGGCGCGTGGCGCGCGATTTTCCCTAGTGCGCTCACGCCGAGGTTCGTTGTGCAACGCTTTAGTGCCAGTTTTTTAAGTTAAGTAATATTACATGGTAATATTATCTGTCTTTCTGTTCGATTTTTTGGCGATAGTCTCAACAGTTGTTTTCTTTGCAGGCTACTTTGCGGTTTTTGTTTTTTGCCATTCGAGAAGATGTCGTATTTCTCAGAGGACGAAAACTTCTTGAGTTGAAGTTTTCCGTCTTGAGTGGAAATGAAAGCGTGGTGCTGTAATGTATCTGGCATCATGACAGCTTTGTCAAATCTGGTTTTCAGTCACCCGGTGGCTAAGGCATGATTTTCTTTGCTGCTGAAACAAATTTCGGTTTCCTTACAGTTACTGTTTGCCCACTGAAACAAAGCATGGAGAGTGAGCATGTGATGTTTCGGAGAACATTGTAAGCTTGAACGTACTGCTTGTCTCTTTATATTCGCTCCTATACCATCACATGCACCCTTACCATGAGATGTTCCATGGAAATGTCATTCAGCTTGGATACCAAAATCTTCTTCATGGACTTGGAGATTAACAAAGCTACTCCTATTTTTGAAATGTTGCCCTGTACCATCAGTGAAATAGTAGATTTTACTTGGCCTGAAATGAGTTTTCAAGTATTCTACTATTATCTTTTGATACTCGTGAACAGACACCATGTGATGAGCTAAATTATCATTGCGATAAATTCTGGATTATGAAGGCGTAATTCTCAGCAAAATCGAAGCAAATCAAAAACTCCCCAGGCAATAAATTTTCCTTCAGGTTTTCGAAGAAAAATGTAAATGTAAAAAAATGTAAATTCAAAAGATGCATATTCTCACTTCTAATTTTTAAAGCATATTCCCAATTAATTTTATACTTACCGTAATGCAGGCCTTTGTTAATTCACCCTGCAAATGCAGAGAACAGTTATTCTAGCAGCATATAATATTACTTAACTTAAAAAACTGGCACTAAAGCGTTGCACAAAGATCCTCGGCCAAAGCGCACTAGGGGAGATCGCGCGCCACCGGCCCTATCACGGCATCTTGTTTATGTATCGTTCTATTGCTCAAAGACAAATTAATTTGCCACTCTAAAAATTGGAGGTCTTATAGGAAAAAATCTCAGCTTTCTTTTAAAACTATTTTGAAGAAAAAAAGTGCCCAAGTTTGAAAAAAAGTCAAATTTATTTTTGATTTTCGAAAATATGGGTCAAATTTTAATTTTTTTCAAAAATCGTTATTACCACCAGAAAGCGTGTGAAAAAATCTATCGAAAATATTTCAAGTGAAATTTTGTTTAAGGCAAGAGGACAAAAGTTACAAACGTTTGAAAGTAAAGCTTTTCTTAAAAAACACAAAATTGTACCCCCTCCACTTTGATAAATAATTATCAAAATGAATTAATTTTTGGTGTGAGGAGTACTATCTAATAGAACTACAATTGGGCCAATTTTTAGCCCGATCGGACAACTTTCATTTTCGAGGTGGGTACACTTCAGAAATTATGCCCCAATACTATTTTCCAACCGAGCAAATCACGCCTACCCCGAAAGGGAAATGGCCTAATGGTATAATAATAAAAAATAACTTTAAATCGCCTGAAAATTAACGATACTACATTGTTAATCATTATTATTATCATTATTTAATAATATTATATACAGGGTGTCCCAGACTCAAGTGTCCGGACTTATATAGCTGTATAGAAATAAAAAAAAAAGAAAATTCCTTTTCCAAAAATCAGTTGAAGTTTTAGTTTTTCAGTTATAAAATATTTAAGCTGCACCAAACAGGAGCGCCGTATAAACAGTCGTGTGTACGTGAGCAAAATTCCAACGTAGTGTTCTCCCTCGCTAACCCCACCTCAGCGCTCGATTTGATGACTTGAGTCTGGGACACCCTGTATATGATGTTTTATTATTAATTGTTACTTTTACACTAAAGCCCTTTCAAATTTCACCTATTTCAAGTTAGTCTAACTTGCTTATACATTGACAATTCTTGCATCGTTGAACATTATAATTAATAATTATAATAATGCTTAACAATTTAAAAATTGTTAATTTTAAACGATTTAAATTAACTCAAAATAATTAAAATTTCACAGGGTTTGATCATCAAAGTAACAATTAATAATGAAATATTATTTTTATACGTAATATTATTAAATATTAATAATAACAAAATTAACAATTATTGAATTGTTAATGATTATTATCAATTATATAAATCAGGGATGCCCAGCTAGAGAAAATTCCCGCCGGGAAAACATGTTGCGTGTCCACCTCTGTTTCTACTGGAGGGCGGGTGTGGTTGTAGAAACTCTCCTCTGTGGCAATTTTTGCTTTTCAATTTTACCTTACGTTTGTATTGTAGAAGTGTTGGAGAATTACAAACATTTTTAACAGTGTAGTTCTCAAAAATAATTATGTCAATTTAAATAATCCATTGCATATGTAGAAAAATGGGCATTTTTCATTTATTGTCAAAATACCATTTTTGACTGTTATGTAACAATACAGTTACTTTTGCTCGAGTAAAATATAAATTGAAATACTGTTGTATACATCTGGCTTGATTAAATAAAATTGTACATTATAGATCTTGAGTTTTTATCAGTTTTGTTATGCAAATCCCGGCGAAAAAGTTGTATATAGTTTATATATAGTGGACAAGACAATGATATTTTTCATTTGTTTTATACATTTTTCTGTATAAAACAAATGAAAAATATTTATTCATTTGTTTTATACATTTTTTTGTATAAAAAAAATGAAAAATATCAGTGTTTTGTCATATATAACGTTTTCACCTGGAATAAATGTTACATTTTTCTTACCCTTGAATTTTGAAAATAAATTTTCAACATAAAAATGAAATGATTCAATACATTTATTTGACGAATGAGTTTAAAAAACATAACAATCATAATATTGCTCACACATCATTATTCATTCGAAAAAAATGAAAAAGTGACCAATTTACACCAAAAAAAATGAGCAAAGGTGACTTATTTCTAACCCAAAAAGTGACTAAAAGTGTCTAACTTTTTGTTTTAATTAAAATAATAGAATAAAATTTGAAAAAATGTGTTAGAAGTCCGGGTGAATTTGAACGAATTTAGAATAAATTCATGGGAATTCAAAACAATTCAAATTAAATTCAAAGGAATCTAATTTTGAACTTATTAACACAAGTGACATATCATTGGAATCGCCAAGAAACGTAGATTTAGAATATTATATTATTAAATCACTAATTGTGAAATTGAAAACTTTTCATGTTTCGTATTTTATTCCTCATTAGTACAAAGGACCCCCCGCTGGCGATGTTCGGCGATAGAGAGCGAAGAAGACAAACAGGTGTAGACTAGCACCTTTATGTCCATCACACATTAGAGGTAAAGCGTAGTTTATCGGGTCCTCAGTATTTAAATTAAATTTTTCTTTTGCTGTGGCTTTTACATACTAAATTAAAGTTCATAGATATTCCTGTAATTAGTTGAAAAGTATATGTAAAGGGTTAATTTTAGTAATATAAACATTCTCTGCAGATATAGAAAATCAATATTGTGTACATTTATACCAAAGATATATTTTCCGTTGTAAATTAGCTTTCTCGTACCTTACATCACCTTTATATGGTTATGTAAAGAATTTTTACATATTTCTTAAAACAAAAATGTTTTTTACATATAAAGGAGCTTATTGGGACTAGCGCGTCCTCAGGTTGCGGATAGAGGAACGGCCCGTAAGGCTGAA
>CAKNYM010034777.1:0-10742 GCA_932195095.1 Andricus curvator
TATGAATAATAAATTAGATTAACTATAAAAGTTAACCCGGCCTTAAGACAGGGGTCGCATTTATTGTTGAGTAATTGAACTAACAATAATAATTAACCCGGCCAGAAGCCGCTGGTTGCCATATGTGTCCCGTGAAACAGAACATCACCCTCTGTACTCTCATACGCTGCAGAAACAAGTCTAAATGCCACGTTGTGCTTTTGGAAGGAATCATTAGGCTCATTCTCGAAAAGGACTCCCGTCGAACAAGGCCTACCGAAACCTTCTACCATCACTCCAGAAATCTACAAGGGTTAGCTGGAGATTTCACCATCAAATCCTGGATATAATCGGAGAGCTTAGGAAGGCTGCCTGTATCAACTCCTCCCCGCAGTAGGAGAGTACAAATCAACTAATAAATAAAAAAATCAGTAAATACCATAATTAAAACAATTTATCTAACCTTCCTCACTAATCCTTATTTGCAACACCTAAACTCAATTTCCCTTTTTCTTACAAGCTGCCTTTTCGTGGACTCTAAGGGATCTCATACACAATCTCATTTGACTTGGAATAGAAAGACATGTGTCTCTCCCCCCCCCTCTCTCACCGCCCCCCCCTCTCTCTCAGTTTAAACTAAACTCTGCTTCGTCTAAGTTGGAATAGTTAAACATTTAACTATTCCGATGAACGTCAAGCAAATACTAGGATCTGTAAAACTTTAGGTAAGTGACGTAAATCAATTATATATCCAGACGTCAAATTAGTGTTGGGCTTCTCTGGGCTCTCGAATGCTGGCATTTTTTTGCAAAAACCACCCATACATCCAAAAAATGGAACGCCTATCTATGAATTCGAATGTTAATTTTCAAGGAGCCCAAAAATCAGAGAATCTATACACCCTATAAAATTGAGAGTCCCAATCATCAGAAAATCCATTTACAAAGTAAATTTCTAAAGAAGATTATTTTTTGACAAAGTCATATCTGCGTGATTTCAAGGGGTTGTTTTTAACGTTAAGGGTTACAGCCCAAAAATCCGTTTTGGTATTTTTGAGGAGCCCAAAAATAAGAGACTCTATTGACACTGCAAAATTCTAAAACAGATTATTTTGTTGACAAAGTCTTATCTGCATCGTACCAAGGGGTTGCTTTTTAACGTTAAGGGTTCGAGCCCAAGAATCAGTGTTGGTATTTTTGAGGAACCCAAAAATCAGAGCCTTAATTTAGAATGGAAAATTCTAAAAAATGTTATTTTTTGACAATGTCCTATCTGCGCCGTGTCAAGGGGTTGTTTTTTTAACGTTAATGTTTGGAGCCCAAAAATCGGTGTTGGTATTTTTGAGGAGCCCAAAAATCAGAGCCTCTATTGACAATGTAAAATTCTCAAAGAGAATATTTTTTGACAAAGTCTTATCTGCTTGGTATGAAGGGATTGTTCTTGAACGTTAGGGGTTGGAGTCCAAAAATCGGTGTTGTTATTTTTAAGGAGCACAAAAATCAGAGGCTATTGACACCGTATATTTCCGAACGGAGATGTAAATTTTGCAACAAATAGAACATTTGGAGATGTAAGAAAAAAAACAACAAAAGGCTCAGAATTAAATCAATGTCTCAAAACCTGTATACGGGAGGACGGTGTGCCTCGAGTGACTTCAACCCAAATGGCCTTGCATATGCCGGTTTTTTCTGAATATTACTTCTGGGATGACCCACGATAATTTGGAGCCCAAAAAGAAAAAAATCGCGTGGACCCTTTTTGAGAAAACTCTTTTTTTTTTTTTTTTTTGAAGAGATTAATCAACATATTTTAATCAAATTAGTTAAACGTGGAATTTTATTGGCTCAAACAATTCAGTTTGGCATCCAAAAAAGGCGCTACAGGTGCTGAACATCTTACGAGAACGGAAACCTTCAATATTTTGGAAAAATCGTGAGAAAAGTGGGGAAAAATAACTTTTTTGAAAATTGCCTTATTCCCGTTCATTCTATGTCCCAAACACCTGAACAAGAATTAAAGTGATTTTAATTTTCTGCAAAATGAAAAAAAATCGAATGTTCTATCTCTAAAATTTTGGGAGGTATGATCCTAAGAAGTCGATTTTAGGCGAATAATTTGAATGAAAAAAAAAAAATATATATATATATATTGTTTTGGGGAAATATCTTATTCCCTATGCATATCTGGTTTAACATCAATTTTATAAATAAAATTTCTCGTTTTTCTAAAGAACTCATTTCCTCAGCGTTTTATATGAAAGTTGCCAGTAAGTTATTTAAAAAAGACTTAATTTTTAGTAGATCTAAAAAAACAATGCTCTAGCTGTAATAGAACCAAAATTATGTGCTTCTGAACATGGCCCTCTTATTATGAAATTTTGTTCAATATCAATTTTTTAAATAAAATGTATCGTTTTACAAAAGAACTCATTTCCCGAGCAATTCAGGAGAAAGTTGCCACCAGATAGGTTAAGGAGGACCTGATATTTAGCAAATCTAAAAAAAAAAATGCTCTAGCTCTAATCGCATCGAAATTATGGCCTCCTGAAAATTATGCTTTGTATGGAATTTTGTTGAAAATTTTTTTTTTTTTAATTTTTCGTTTCTGGAGGATGAGACATGCAAAAATGTTTTTATCATATTGTGTATCTTGTGCTTGAATTAAATCAAGACTTCATTAATTTAATTATGAACTGAAAACTTTTATGAACGATATTATGAAAACATGATTGTGAGCTTAAAATGATGATTCTCAGAGTCTTTATATTTTGTCCAGACGGCTTTAAAATCTGAGTGAACATACTCCATCATGTCCAATGCTCAGGAACTTATTTATTTTTGAAAACGAGATATTTTATTTTAAAAATTGATAAGATTTTGATTTTGTATTCAATTTGTTTGAAAAATGATGATTTACGTAATTTCATTACAAAAGGATGTTATTCAGAAGGCCATAATTTCGATGCGATTAGAGCTAGAGCATTCTTTTTTTTTAGATTTGCTAAATATCAGGTCCTACTTAACCTATCTGGTGGAAACTTTCTCCTGAATTGCTCGGGAAATGAGTTCTTTTGGAAAATGATACATTTTATTTAAAAAATTGATATTGAACAAAATTTCATAAGAAAGGGCCAGATTCAGAAGCACATAATTTTGGTTCTATCACAGCTAGAGCATTATTTTTTTTAGATCTACTTAAAATTAAGTCTTGTTTAAATAACTTACTGGCAACTTTCATCTAAAACGCTGAGGAAATGAGTTCTTTGGAAAAACGAGAAATTTTATTTATAAAATTGATATTAAACCAGATATGCATAGGGAATAATATATTTCCCCATATCTATATAAATACCTATATATATATATTAGGGTGGTCCAAAAATATAAATTTTGGAATTTTCGACGCGCGTCGACGCCAAATTGTTCTCGCGTAGAAACAAATAAATAAATATTTTTTTATTTTGAAATAAAATGATTTTTAGTACTTTGTAAAGTATTTTGAAGTTTTCTCCCAACGTACGAATTAAAACAGAAAAGTTTCAAGAGAACCTGAAGCGAGCCCTGAGATTTAACCCAGACGGCAGTTTTAGTGATATTACACCTGTTATTCAACTCATTGAAGTCAAGTATTTCCCTAGGGCCTAGGGTGCGGGTATTGTAAAAAATTAGTTGGTTCCCCAGAAAGTGCGAAAAAAATTGGGGAAATGTGCTGGATTACAGGTTTGGTCCTGTAGCACGGAGCTTTATGGTCGAGCCTGCATCTGGAAGTCCTAAGTCTTTAACAATAAGCCACTCTGACTGAAATTTTTCATTTTCACTCATTTTCGTAATCGCTTCAAAACTATAATTTAAAAAATAATGAACATTTTTTTCACAAATCTGTTCTCAATATCCTCATAAATGCTTCTTGAAAATTTCAAGTTAAAAAATAATATCAAATTCAAGGTGTCTCAAATTTTGTTATAACTTTGTTGGTGTATTAAAATTTGACAAAATGCATCTTTACTGAGAAGAGAACAAGTTTATAAAAGGTAAATAAATTGACTTGTAATTTCTTGAACAAAATCAAGGAAGTAAGAAAAGTATACGTTTCACGTGTTAAACTCCATAAGACACAAAAATTTATTTACAAAGTACTAAAAATCATTTCATTCCAAAATAAAAAAATATGCATTTATTTGTTTCTACGAGAGAACAATTTGGGGTCGACGCGGGTCGAAAATTCAAAAATGTGTATTTTTGGGCCACCCTAATATATATATATATATATGTATATATATATATATATATGTATATATATATATTTCATTCAAATTATTCGCCTAAAATCGACTTCTTAGGCTCATAACTCCCAAACTTTTAAAAATAGAACATTTGATTTTTTTTCATTTTGCAGAAAATTTCAAGCACTTAAATTCGCGTTGAGGTGTTTGGGACATAGGTTGAACGGAATAAGGCAATTTTCACAAAAACTTATTTTTTCCCACTTTTTTCACGATTTTTCCAAAATATTGAAGGGTTTCAATTGTCGTAAGATGTTCAGCACCTGTAGCCCTTTTTTGGATGCCAAACTGAATGGTTTGAGCCAATGAAATTCCACGTTTAACTTAATTTCATAAAAATATGTTGATTAACCTCTTCAAAAAAATTAAACAAAGAGTTTTCTCAAAAAGGGCACAAGCGATTTTTTTCCTTTTGGGCTCAAAATGATCGTGGGGCATCCCAGAAGTATATTCAGAAGAAAACCGGCATATGCAAGCCCTTTTGGATTGAAGTTAGACGAGGCACGCCGTGGGAGAGGAACTTTTCCGAAAAGTGAAAAAACTTTGTTCACGGGATTGGAAATTTTCCAAAAAGCAGAAAAATCTCCACTGTATCCGTTTCTGGGAAACCCTTAAATGCGGGCGCTTGCTATCCGCTTCACGAACTGATTTTTAGATATACTTTTTGATTTTTGCTCGTAAAAGATCAAAAATGTCACAAAAAGGCAAAAGATATTATTCATATATATTAAACAACCCCCAAAATACACCCCTAGTACATTTCACGAACCAGTTTAGAAGTAGCTCAATCTAAAACAGCTAAGAAATTTTTTAACTAAAAATAGTCCCAATATTTACATTCCGAGAACTCCAGAATATGTTCTAAACCCAATAATAATATGAAAAAAAAAACAAAATCCATCCGTAGTACATTTCACAAAACAGTTCAGAAGTAACTGTATGTAAAACAGCCCCAAAATTTTAAAATTAAAAATAGTCACAATATTCACATTCAGAAAACACCAGATTAAGTTCTCAACCCAATAATAATATTGAACAATCTCCAGAATACACCCCTAGTACATTTCACGAAACAGTTCAAGAGAAACTCGATGTAAACTAGAAAAGAAATTTTCTAATCAAGAATAGTCACAATATTGACATTTAGAAATCTCCAGATTAAGTTCTCAACCCAATAATAATATTAAACAACCCCCAAAATCCACCCATAGTACATTTCGCGAAACAGTTCAGAAATAACCTGAACGATTTTTGGGCTCCAACACTTCACGTTAAAAAACAACCCCTTGATACCACACACATATAACTTTGTCAAAAAATAATCTTTTTCCGAACTTTCAGTGTAAATAGAGGCTCTGATTTTTGGGCTCATCAAAAATACTAACTTTGATTTTTGGGCTCCATCGCTCAATGCTAAAAAACAACCCCTTGACATGACGCAGATAAGACTTTGTCAAAAAGTAATCTCTTTGAGAATTTTGGAGTGTACATAAAGGCTCTGATTTTTGGTCTCTTTTGTCACGTCCCGTGACGTATATATATATATATATATATATATATATATATATATATATATATATTAATATTTATATTTTTATATATTTATCTATTTGCATGCTTACACTAATAAATACTCAATATGTATATGTTATATGCTGTAGAATATAACTATATATATTGAGCACGAGAGTAAAGGTATAGAGTATAGAATATAGTAAGAACATTGTAATCCGTAGCGTACACTGTCTAGCTAGCCATAGCTAGACATAGACTATAGAGCATGAAAGCACGTGGAGGCTGGAGGACATAGCTATAGATATACTGAAAACATTGTAAGCCGTATAGTATATCTATATATACTCGTGACGTCCGCGTATACACCGACGTCCAAGCATGCAGGGACGTCGCCTTAGGCCATATAAAAACTCGTTGGACCAGCATGGGTCAGTCTTTAGTCTTAAGTCTTCAGTCATTAGCAACGTGATAAGTTAGAAGTTATAGTTCACCTCTTCTCTATTTTTCTACGGTTTTCTCCGATTCGACTGTCCAGTGTCTAGTGTGTCAAACCGGTATCTCTCGCGTGTTAGTGTGTGTACCCTTGTGACAGTGTTGTGCACTGGAAAACCCGCATCTGGGAATTCCCATCTTTGGAATACTTCGAACCAATTTCAACCTGAATTGGACCCACTATTATCAATCATTGGAACACTTCGAATACCATTCAAGGAACTACCAAAATCTTGGATATCCAATTCATAATAAGTGCACAACCCCTTCTTCCACACCATAACACAGACCATCTAGATAACATTTGATTCTTCAATCGAATCAATAACCGGTAAGTCCTCATATCAATAATTCTAATTTCATTTATCTAACTCCTTTGGGCCATAATATATGAGTATCCTTTATTTTAAAGGTCCTGCCCAAGGATTAGAAACAAATCTACAAGTCTTCCTTCAGCTTCTTGTGCTAAACTCTTTTATTCAATAAATTTTAATTGTAATTATTCATAATAAATTGTTGAACTTATCTATAATTTATTTATTGGCTTCTCTTTCCTCTTCCCTGTGCGAGATCTTCGATCTCAACTAAAACGAGGAACCTAATTAAAAAGGAAAATATTTTACGTTTTCCATGACGTAACATACAACCTTTTTATGGTGCATCGGCCGGGAAACCAAACAAAAGAGAGCCAATATATAATTTATTTTTAATAAATTTATTTTATACACATTTTTAAGCACAAAGAACTTGAACGAAGACGGGTAACTTACAACATTTACATTTTATATATTATTACTGAGAAATATGTCCGAATATAAGTATAATCAATGCCGGATAAAAAATCTGTAGAATTAGGGAATATTCAAAAAACAATCACTAGGAATCTTGCAAAGAAAAACCCTCAATTAGCTAAGCAAGTAGAATTAAACAAGAACGGGCTTGATAGTGATAGGAAAAATAAAATTAATATTGATAAAGAATTAGAAAAACTAGACTTGGAATTTGGTAGTGATAATTCAGAAAACAATAATTTTGACTGTTCGGCATTTATTGATCCCGAAAATAGTACCTTAATTAACACAAATTCAAGTTTGATCAGTGGTTCTATAGATCAGAATAAAACTCTAACTATCGATGACGTGATTGATTATCAGACTAATGTAAAATCATTATTAAGTTCAACGCTCTCACAACAAATTAGTAAGGAAGTAATAAAAGAAAACTCATTTCATGATTTGAATCGCGAATCAATAATAAGTGAACACGATAGTGACGACGTATCAAGTGACGAAGACTCGACAAAACAGGAAAAAATGTCACTGCCAGCCAATCAACAAGTTTCCCTCCGCGACGCGCTCGAAATAATCCCTATTTTTGACGGTAGTAACATCCCTTTAGCCCACTTTATAGAGGGATGTACAGAAGCAAAAGCCATAATTCCTACGCAAGCACATGAGAATCTTGCTAGATTAGTAAGAAGTAAGTTGACGGGAGAAGCGCGAAAATGCATATTCGGAAATACGTTTCGCACGCTAGATGAATTAATAGAAAAATTAAAAAAAGTTTATGCCCCCGCGAAAAGCGTATACCAGTTGCAAGGAGAACTAGGTAATATATTTATGTGGGATAAGGAAAATGTAATATCATACGCTGCGCGAATAAAAGAATTAGCAGATAGGATCGAAGACGCGCATAAATTAGGCAATGATGGTGCCACAGATGACACATTTAAAGCAAATTTAGAAAGTGATGTAATTAAATGTTTCAAAAGGGGATTGCGTTCGGAATTAGAGATACGATTGAAAGATAACGCGGATGATACTTTTAAAACTCTTATTAATGAGGCACTAGAAATTGAAAGAAAATTGAATGCATGTTCAGAACTACGAAAAAATAAGCCAATTAAATCCTCAGAAGAAGAATCAGAATCGCGAATTATTACAAAAAATAATAAATTCAATGTTGCTCAGGACACTAAAATAGCGTGTTTAATTTGCGGAAGACCAGGACATGCGACCGAAAAGTGTTACCACCTCGAAAACTTTCGACAAAAAATTTTTTCTAAAAATCCTGTTGTTTCAAATTCAATCCAAAACCAATTTTTACCAAATAAACCACAAGGAAATTTTAATAATCACAATAGATGGAATTCTGCACAAAATCCAAATTTTAGACCTGGACAAAATTCAAATTATAGACCTGAACTGAGTCAAAACTTTGTACCTAGACAAAATCAAAATTTTGGATACTCACAAAATCAAAACTTCAATAACCGACAAAATCAAAATTTTGGGTATAGACAAAATCAAAATTTTAGTAACCGACAAAATCAAAATTTCGGATATGGACAAAATCAAAATTTTAGACCCAGACAGAATCAAAATTTTGAGCCTGGACAAAACCAAAAGGGAAACAATCCTGAAAATACGAATAATCAGCAGACCCGCCTGTATCCCACCCAAGGATCCAAAATTATTTGCAATTTTTGTAATTACCCTGGTCACATCGCTAAGGATTGTTATAAAAAGAGTAGATATTTACAAAATCGAAACGGACAACAAAGCCCTCAAAATTATTCGCAGAATCAGGAAAACTCCAACGCTATTCCCCCAATGGGTGCTGGGAGGAAGGCGCCAACCCATTAAATAAAGCACCTATAGAAATTACAAGTGAAGAAAATGATATCAAAATTCATATCAGTAGGAATAATATAATTCCTTCGATCATGGTATCTGCCGTTGGTCTAAAAAGCCCGGCACGTATGATGATCGACACTGGTGCTGGTCGAAATTTAATTAAAAGAAGTGCGATTGACCCCGAAATAAAAATAAATAAAAATGAAGTGTTGAGACTAACAGGCATTAATGATCTACCTGTCTATACTCTAGGTCAAATTAAGGTTGTCATACTTGGATTTTTAACTACACTAAATATAATCCCTGATGATGTACCAGTAGATGAAGATGGAGTCTTGGGCTCTGAATTTTTTCTCAATAATAAAGTAAATATAAATTACACATATAAATGTATTGAAATTAACAATACAACATATCCTTTTGAACAAACTGGCGTTATCACAATCTCGGCACGAACAATTTTTGATTATTATGTAAAAATAGAAAATACGGAAAAAAGTGAAGGTTATATACCCCAATTATCAATTGGAGAAGGAATTTTTGTGGGTCAAGCCATTGTAAAAAATTGTGGAGGCAAAGCCTACGTCAAATATGCAAACATAAATGAACAACCTGTAAAAATATCAATTCCTAGTGTTCAATTACAAGATTTTGAACAATGCGAAGTCAACAATTCAACAAATCAATCTAATTTTTCAGAAAATGAAAATGATGCGAATTTGCCTAATTTAATATTAAATAGTTTTTTGAAATCCGATGAAAAGTCTAACCATTTCTGCACATTTTACAAGATCACAGGCGAAGAAAGAGTAGAAATCATTAAAAAACTACTACGGTTAGATCATTTAAATATGGAAGAATATGAATATGTTGAAAAATTAATTACTAAAAATGCAGATTGCTTCCACATTCCGGGAGAATACTTAGAACCTACAAACATTCTTCAACACTCAATACCAACAACAGATGATTGTCCTATTTTTTCGCGACAATATCGATTTCCTCCAGTTCATAAGGAAGAAATCATCCGCCAAGTAGATGAATTATTAAAAAACAATGTAATAAAACCTTCCCAATCACCTTACAATACACCAGTTTGGATTGTTCCAAAGAAACAAGACTCACAAGGAAAAAAGAAATGGCGAATGGTACTTGATTTTAGAAAATTGAATGAAAAGACAATTGGTGATTCATATCCTCTACCAAACATTCACGACATTTTAGACCAGTTAGGATCTGCTCGCTATTTCTCTGTTTTCGATTTAGCAACGGGTTTCCATCATATAAAAATGGATCCCAAAGATGCACACAAAACTGCGTTTTCTACCCCTTATGGACATTATGAGTTTGACAGAATGCCTTTTGGTTTAAAAAACGCACCAGCAACCTTTCAAAGACTAATGGATTTAGTTCTAACGGGACTTCAGGGAACGGAACTCTTTGTTTATCTAGATGACATTGTGATTTACGCAAATACTTTAGAAGAACATGAATCAAAATTTACTGAACTGATGAGCCGATTACGAAATGCAAATCTTCATTTACAACCCGACAAGTGCGAATTTCTACGACACGAAGTAGGATATTTGGGACATATAATAGATAAGGACGGAGTTCGACCTGATCCGAAGAAAATAATGGCAGTAAAAGACTTCCCAACTCCTAAAAATCAAAAGCATATTAAACAATTTTTAGGTTTAGCAGGATATTACCGTAGATTTATAGAAAATTTTGCTAAGATAGCAGCCCCAATAAATCAGCTCCTTAAAAAAGATATATCATTTAATTGGACGGAAAAGCAGCAACAAGCTTTCAATATTTTAAAAGATAAATTGTGT
>CAKNYM010034778.1:0-11437 GCA_932195095.1 Andricus curvator
TGGTCAGACCAACTCAGGAGAGACATCCTTACCTGTTGGCAAAGAAGGTCACCGGCGCGAAGAGGATTCATGCAGAGGTTACATGACCGTTGGGTCAATATGCACCCGGAATGCTCATCAAACGCCTCAGTATTTAAGAGATCAGGTATCCTTTTTGCGAAAAAACGGATATGAAGCTCTTTATCAACAAGAAGAAGAGCAAAATCCTCCATCGAACATTCCACCCGTTCCAGCAAGACCACCTTTGCAGATAGCCGATAATGCTAACATGAGAAGTAGGAGATCTATCCACCAAAAAGTGTTTCTCAGGATGGACAAATTAGCTGAAGCTAATACTGCTATCCCCGATTTGCTCCCCGAAGATGTTAATCTCTGGAATCTGAACTGTGTTGTTTACGAGAAGGCGGTGTCCTTGCTTAGCGACAGTAGAAGTAACGAAACTTCAGTACGTCTGAGTAAGACTCGCGAGCGTATTGCACAGCTTCAATTCAAAATTGAAACGGCGAGACGGCATCCATCAAATATTCAGTGCGTGATTAGCTACATAACATTAAATAAAAAATTCACTCCAAAAGTTAGGGCACTTGCTCGAAACTTGAGGAAAGCAAATCACACGCTGAACAAGTGTAAACTGTTGACCATCAAGCAACACTGGACGCAAAAAATAAGATCTCTTTCAACAGCGAAACAGCGCCTTGAACGGCGAGTAGAGTGGATTCAGGAAAATTCCACCTTTTCTACTCATCCTTCCCGTCTGTTCAATAAAACGTCACGTGCCGTTAAAAATCCGCCTAGTCGAGAAGAGATTCAAGTCATCTGGGAACAAGTATATGGAGATACTTATCAGCTAAATGAAGACGCTTCAGATATATCACTCTTTCGTAACTTTTGCCAAAGGCAAAGGTTACAAGGTCCAGAGGAAGAGTGTCCACTAATTACTGCTGAAGAAGTGAAGAAAGTTATAGCTAGAACTAAGAACTTTTCAGCGCCAGGGCCAGATAAAATCAACAACTTTTGGTGGAAGAAGTTTACTTCTACGCACAAACATCTAGCTCGTTTATTTACTACTTTCTTAAACGGAGAACAACCCGTCCCGCAGTGGCTAGTGGAAGGTCGCACGGTATTGATTCCTAAGACCGGAGATTTGTCAAGTCCAAAGAACTACAGGCCCATAGCTTGTTTAAACACCAGCTACAAGCTATTCACTGGCATCCTCAAAGAGAGGATATTAACATCTATCGAGCCGGTATGGAGTGCAATAGTTGAACAACGTGGATGCAAGAGAGGTCTGGCAGGTTGCAGGGAGAACCTGTTAATAGACAGGTGTATCACCCAGGACTCGATCAGGTATCGACGCAATCTGTCCATGGCTTGGATTGACTACCGTAAGGCATTCGATAACACGAACCATGAGCTACTTATTAAGCTCATTGAATGCATGGAGGTGCATCCAAAAATAGTGAGATGCATAAAAGAGCTTATGCTCTTGTGGCGGACAAGATTTTTCATAACATCTGACAAAAGACAAGTGACTACAAGCTATATCACATATAAGAGGGGAGTCTTCCAAGGAGACTCTCTTAGTCCGATACTTTTCTGCATCTCCCTCTTGCCTCTATCTATTGTGCTCCGAGGCAAAAGCTCTGGATACCTATGTGGCCCGCCGAACAAAAGAGAATATAAGGTCAACCACCTTTTATACATGGGCGACCTTAAACTCTTTGCTTCCTCGAAAGAGGACCTTAACATCCTTGTGGAGGCGGTAAATAGGTACTCTAAAGCGATTGGCATGAGCTTCGGACTGGACAAGTTTGCCTGCGTCCACCTACACCAAGGAAGACTAGAAACTACATCATCGGGTCACGATCAGGATGTTCAACTCATCGGCGGAAATACCATTCAACATCTTGGTATTGGAGAAACATATACATATCTTGGAATACCGCAAGCGGAAACCCATGATGTGCTTGCGTTAAAAACGGCCCTTGGAAAAAGGTATCGCCAAATTCTCAGAAAAATTTGGGCTTCCGAATTATCTGGAAAGAATAAGATCCAGGCGACCAATATGCTGGCCGTTCCTATACTGCTCTACACGTTTGGTGCAGTAAAATGGAACGTCGATGAGTTGAAGCAACTTGACCGAAGCACACGCAAGATGATGACAATCCATCGAAGTCATCATCCTAGATCTTCCGTACCTCGAATATACCTCCCTCGAGATAAAGGGGGTAGAGGCTTGCTGAGCTTAGAGTGTCTTCATCGCAGAACGGTTCTGGCTACAGCCTGCTCAGTTCTAAATAGCACAGATTTTCTTATGCGACTAGTACATCAACATGAAGTCGTCAATGCTGCGGCGTTTCTATATCGTGCCGCAGATAGGGCCGGAGAGGAGCTTGGCCTCCCATTTGATTCCAGCGACACTACACATGGCCTAGCATCACTAACACCTTTGGTGCTCAAAAGTCGTGTACAGGAAGCAGAACATACGCTTCTACTAAGAGAACATGCTGACAAGCCCCTTCATGGTAAATTCTACGGCATTATACGTAGAGAAGAGCTCTCGATGGGTCTGTCCAACATGTTTCTCAAGTCTGCTGGATTAAAATCGGAGACTGAGGGATTTCTTTTTGCCTGTCAAGATGGCGTTATAGAGACCTTAGTTTACGGCGAGCGCATAATGAATATACCTGTAGGCGATACCAACTGCCGAGCGTGCAAGCAAGAGCCAGAAACACTTGGACATGTTCTCAGTGGATGCTCAAAATATGCACGATACGGTTACATAGAGAGACACAATGCGGCTCTAAAAGTGTTATATTACCATCTGAGGCACTTCTATGGTGTTGATCTATTGCCCGTCTTGCCATACGCCCAGGGGGAACTCGAGTCCGTTGTGGAGAATGATCAGTGTAAGATCTACTGGAATTTCTCATTCTCGACCACTCAACGTATCAGTGCTACGAAGCCTGATATTGTCCTCCAAGATCTGAAGAACAAGATCATTTACGTGATTGAATTCTCGGCACCAGCCGATGGTAATATCACGGCAAAAGAGGAAGAAAAACGGACGAAATATCAAGCACTTCTTTTCGAGCTAAGCAGGCTCTACCAAGGCTTCAAAGTCCATCTTGTAGTTCTCATAATCGGCTGTCTTGGAGGTATGAAAGCTTCATTTATTAGCCAACTAAACAAGATTCCGGCTTGCCAGCGTCAGGCTCATTCCATCGCGAACCGGATGCAAAAGTCTGTTCTTCTGGGATCACTTCATCTGGTCCGTCAACACTGTTCCTCATAACATTCTACAAAGATTGGTAGCTCTAAAAAAGTATCCAGAGGTGAAACTTCATCTCCAACTGTCCCGTCTGCCGCGTAAGATCATCCGCGGCTAGAGACCTGACTCCAAGGAACAGTGTTGCCCGATGTTATCTCGCGTAAATTTCCCGCTCTTGCTTACCTTCTAGGACAGAAGGAGCAGAAGCGGATGACGTACACGTTCCAGTTGCGTCGGGATTGGTTGATTTTAAAGAACCATGATCGTAGCTTCCGGAGCCTACAACTTCTCAAATAATAATAATTGCGCTATAATTCTGGAAAAACCCAGTGGTATTCTTGACAGAGTTAAATATTTCTGAGGTCCTTCTCGCAAGGTTAATTCAGGATAAAGTATTAGAGCAGAGGACGAGTGGGCTCTCTGTAAATCTTCTAGATATAATATTTTATCATAAGCTCTTATCCATGCCGATTTATTCTTTTGTAGAGAGGCAAGAGAAAGAAATTCCCAATCGCCCTCTATCCCAATCTTTTTAAATATAATTCTAACCTGGCGAGCTCCAGACATTTCTCTAGGGTTGACAAATCATCTTGTAATCCATCCAGTTCTCTTAATCTTAAATAACATTTCTTCGGGTATCGATCGTCGGACATATTGAGAATTTTCCCTATCCAATTGAGAATTGACCCAAAAACTCTTACTGCAAGTTGGGATGCACCTATTTCTAATCTTATAGCACAACCAACAGTATTTTGTGGAACATGCAGGATTCTCTGATAAAAAGTGGTTTGAACTTTTTCTATAAAATCTAAATACCTGAGACTCCTTGTATGCGCACCATACATTAAAACGCTGGATACAAGACTATTGAAAATTCGAACAATAGGGTTCCATGAGTTAAGTTTTAATCTGTGAATCAGAGAAATCGTTGATCCTACAGCGATGTTGGATTTACGAACAGCTTCATCTCTCGCCCTGACAAAAAGTGCAGATTGGGTGAATGGGGTACCCTGGTAGATATAACTTTTGACAATATCAATCTCGGAGGTTCCGTACATAAAATGTGGTTATTTCTTGTTATAGCCATGATCTCCCTTTCTGTAGATTACTATTTTTGTTTTTTCTATGTTGAACTCGAGCTCATCTATCCTACAGTAATCTAATAATCCTTCAAGAGTCTCACGCATTCCAGCCAGGTTGTTCGCAAAGAAAGCCAAATCGTCGACGTAAGCTAAGGGCAATATTTTCAACAAATGGTCCATTGATGCACCTCTGATACCTCTGGCATATATAAATTCTTGTAAATCAGCAATTAATAATGTAAACATTGTTGGACCTAGAACCCCCCCTGCATGACTCCTTTCGTTACATCTACCGACCCGGAGACGCCCTTATTTCCCTTGATCGCAATATTAGCTTTAGAGTAGAAATCTATTACCAATCTAATAAGTTCTGACCCAAAACCTTCCGAGATTAATTTGTTCCATAAGATATTATGACTAACTGAGGGAAAGGCTGCTTTGAAATCAACATAGAGTACAAAAAGTTTTCCGCCGTTCTGTCTCAGGCGATTTTGAATCATTGCGTTAAGGGTAAAGATCTGATCCGTGCAACCTCTCCCCATCCTTAAACCTGCCTGCCACTCTGGAAGGAGTTGTACGTCTTCAGCCGTAAATATCTTTGTGACACAGTTAACTAAGGCAATAGGGCGGTAGTTAGCAGGATCAGTGACATCCCCTTTCTTGTGCATCATTCTAAGAAATGTTTGAGACCACGATATTGGGACTTTTTCTTCATCAATTATTTTATTAAATAAAAAGTTCAAGTAAAGGATCATATTTCGGGGCAATTTTTTAGAAATTCATAGCTCATACCATCCGGACCAGGGGCCTTACCATTTTTTGACTGTTTCAAGCTTGAAAAAGTTTCATCAAGAGTTACATGTGAGTCAAGATAAGGATTTCGAAAATTATTAATCGGTATTGAGTAAGAATTTGGATCCCAGACTGGGTAGAGAGATTTCAAGTACTGTTCCCATATGTTTAAGTCTACATATATCATCTTTATACGATGGTTTGAAATTATAGCTATTTACTATCTTCCAGAATTGTTTAGAGTCGATTGCATTCGCGAGAGAATCTAATAAGGCATTTTTATAATCTTTCTTCTTGGAATCTAATAATTTTGTATGTACCTTTTTACAGTTCGTATAAATGGACACAACAGCAGGATTGAATTTTTGTTCCTCGCATTTATTAAGTACTTGTTTCAGCTCTCTTTTAATTTTTCTGCATTGTGTATCAAACCATGTCTTCGAACGACTCAGTTTTCTAGACGGTTTTACAATCATGTTAAATTCTGTCGCTGTCTCTTTAATAGCATTAATTAAATTGTTTGGTACTGGATCATTTCTTTAAATTAATCAGGAAAGTCATTATTCCACTTAAAAAAGGGGTGCTCGAATAGTTCGCGTAATTTAAAGTCGAGGGATCTAGTAACGTCAAAGCTATAGGAAAATGATCGGATCGAGTTGGAACTATCAGCACTTGGAAATCCTCGATTGACTGAATTCCCACACTATTAGACCAGGAAAAATCTATAACTGAAGAAGTTTTTTCTCTTAGGAATGTACATTGAGCTGGGCAGTCGCTTTTAATTCTTCCATTCAGGACAAAAAACTCATTTTTTTCAAAACTTTCTACCATCTGTTTTCCCCTTTTGTCTAGATCAGTGACCAGACTTATTCTTACGTCATACAAATTTAAATTGTTACAGAGAGTTTCCTTCTCTGATTGATTCATTTCTCCAATTTTACCGTTAAAATCCCCTCCCACAATTATCGAGTATTCCGTATATTTCAATGACAGGTCACAGATTATTTCGTTTATATTTAACAGAAAATTTTCAAAATTAGAATTAGGGCTAGAGTATATTGATCCAATAACTATATTGAAACTATTACTTTCGAGTTTAACAAAAATGTAATCCTCTGCCGCACACATCGTTTCCATTTTATATTTGTTTGCGTTGTTGATGATGAGTAGACCCCCCTTTGCTCTTCCTCTTGAGGATTTTCTGGTAGCAATACTGTAGACAACTTGACAGTCGATGTTACGTTGGAGATACGTGATTTGAGGTGAAGAAGTAAGCCATGTCTCACTCACACATATAATGTCATCTGTAGTAGTATAGTCATAGATATCGTCTAAATGATTAAATCCCCTTGTATTCCAAAATATAATTCGAGATGCTGGTACTGTTGGCGAATCGTTTATGAACTTGGGAACGATTTGGAGTTTTCTCCTCCCGGTGTTTCCTTTAAAAAAAGTTTGATCGAATTTCCTTTTTGAGTATGTTTGATTTTTTTATCGAAATCTTTGCTGGAAGAATCTGATTTTGGCGGGCGACCTCTTGTCATTTTTCTGCTAGCAGTAGAGCTCAAAGAAGATGTTGATATTCCCCTATCAGACTGATAAACATTCTCACTCTTCTCTGCCACAATCTTCGCGACTAACGATACATCGAAATACTGATTATCCATGAATGTCGTTTCCTTCAATCGTTGAGGACTTCCCAAGACTATCCAGCTTTTGTTGATAATCTCGAAGCTTCTTGCGTATTTATCTTTGTTCATGAGTGGAGTCATTTGCGAAAGATATCTCCAAAGAGTGCAGATTTTTTAGCATTCTTAAATATTTCATCTTTAAATCTCGAGTACGTAAAAATGACTAGAACAGGTCTTGTTCCCTCTTTTCTTCCAATTCCAATAACCTTTTCGAAACACTCAATCGGAATAATAATTTTAGCTTTCTTAAGGATCTTGTTAACCGTGTCAAAAAGGTTCTCGTTGTTAGTCGAATCATCCTTCACGCTGTAGAGAAAAATATTCCTAGACCTTTCTTTTATATCTAAAAATTATAGCTTTTTTCAAGAAAATTAATTTTTTCTTTGAATGTTTTGTTCTTCTCTTCAAAAAGATGACATCTGGTTTTGTAGATTTTTTGTTTTTCCAAGATTCTTTCATCCGAGATCTTTAGCACTTTAATATTTTCAGTCACTTGTTGAACACTCGCTCCTGTGGATTTTACATTCTATTGAACTAATAGTAGGAGAGATTTTAGCTCTTCGTTGGTCGTCATATCTACCGAATTAACTCTCACTTTACGCTTCAAAACACAAAATACGAATAAGCTACGTATGCTCTCAGAAAGGAGTGACAGGGAGTGACCGGGAAACACGTCCGACCAGCTCGGAGGCTAGACCTGTAATCCCATTTTTGTTTGAACATTGTTCTTTCGTATTTGAAAATTCATTTCTTTTATTGAAAATTCATTTTTTTTTTTGAATACTGAACTATTTTTTTGAAAATTCGTTTTTTTTAACATTAATTTTTTCACTGAAAATTAAACTATTCCATTTTTTACTATGAATTTATTTTTTGAGTTGAAAATTCAACTATTTGGATGAAAATTCATGTATTTCGTTGAAAATTCATCTGTTTTGGTAGAAAATAATCTTCTTGGTTGAAACTTCACCTACTTCGTTGAAAGTTGAACTATTTTGTTGAAAATTGAACTATTTTGTTGGAGATGCTTTATCTTAGCTGAAAATTCATCTTTTTGTTGAAGATTCGTCTTTTTGTGTTAAAAATTCAACTACCTTATTAGAAAATTCAACTATTTGGTTGCCAATTAACTTTTTTTGTTTCAAATTCATGTATTTTGTTGAAAAGTCGTCTTTATTGGTAGAAAATTAATCTTTTTAGTTAAAAATTTATTTTTTTTAGGTTGAAAATTCACCTACTTGGTTGAAAGTTGAACAACTTTGTTAAAAATTAATTGTTTGGTTGGACATGCATCATTTTAGTTGAAAACACATCTGTTTGGTTAAGAATTTGTATTTATTTCTTAAAAAATCATGTATTTTGTTAAAAGTTTTTCTGTCATGGTATAAAATTAATCTCCTTGGTTACTTTATTGAAAAATAAACAATTTTGTTGAAAAGCATCTTTTTCGGTTGAAGTCAACTGATTTGTTGAAAATTCATATTTTTTATTAAATTCACTGATTCTTATTTTAAATTAAAATCTATTTTGGTTAAAATATCAACTACTCTATTTTTTGTTGAGGATTCATCTCTTTTGGTTAAATTTTTTGTTTGTAGAAAATTCAAAAAGATTGTGATAAAGTCATTTTGCTTCCTCATAGAGGAAGCTTTGTAATGGTAACATTTTCAAAGAAATTTAAATTCATTTAATTAAACCTTCCTCAGTTTAAAAATGTCTAGTACCATGTTCTAAGCAATTGTCCGGATGTGTGTGTATGTGTGCGTGGATGTCACACTTTTTGTGAACACGATGACTTAAAAACGGTTGTAGATAAATTGATGAAATTTGGAGGGCTTATTTTCACCACTAATATCTTGAAACTGACCGAAGGATTTCTAAAAATATTTATTGCACTTTTTTAGAACTCAATAATATTTTAAAAATTGATTTTTTATAGTAAAACTTTTTTTCATTAACATAATACAAAGTTGATGCAAAAGTATAAAAGATTTCTTCGGTCGAGACGAATCGATTGACCTATAATATTAATACATTTCGTTAAAGAGTGAGGAAGTTATCCTCATTTATATTATACTTAAAATCGATTTTTATAGTAAACATTTTTTAATCCTTATAATTTGAAGTTGATGCGAGAATAGAAAAGATGTGTTAATTTGAGACAAATCGATTGACCCATAATATTGATACATTTTATTGCAGAGTAAGAAAGCTATGGTAATGCTTAATATTTGAAAATACGGTTTTTTATAGTGAAACTTCTTTCTTTAACGTAATTCAAAGTTGATGAGAGAATGAAAAAAGTTCCTTGGTTCCAGACGAATCGATTGATCTATAATATTAATACATTTTATTGAAGAGTAAGAAAGTTATGGTCATTTATATTATTTCAGAAAACGATTTTTATAGAAAAAGTTTTCTCATCCTCATAATTCAAAGTTAATGTTAAAATATAAAAAATGAGTTGATTCAAGACGAATCGATTGACTTATAATATTGGAACATTTAATTGAAAAGTAAGGAAGCTATGGTAATGCATAATATTTGAAAAAACAGTTTTTTATAGTAAACATTTTTTCTTTAACATAATTCAAAGTTGATGGAAGAATAAAAAAGGTTCCTTGGTTCGAGACGAATCGATTGACCTATAATATCAATACATTTTATTGAAGAGTGAGGAAGTTATGGTCATTTATAATATTTGAAACATCTGTTTCAAACAGAAAATTTTTTTTCATCGACATAACTCAAAGTTGAAGCATGAATAGAAAAGACTTTTTGATCATAAATTTTCAAACAGAATAATTCTGACAATGTTTGTAAGGAAATCATGAAGCTGGGAAAGGGTTAGGGTGCGACAGAACTTTTCCCTTCCCATTTCCAGCTCGAAAAATGATCATTTCGAATGAAAAATTTGATTTGTCTAATTTGTCTTTGTACTTTTTGTAAATTTCTATTTTTAAATTGATCAAAATGAAGACTTTGGTTTGTCTATTATTCAAAAAAATCACTAATTCTTCCTGTATGAGGAAGCAAATACATTTTCTAACGGGAAGCAAAGTGCTCGTGAAATGAGCACCATATGATCATAAATAGAAACAAATTGGAACCACTCGAAATCGAATTAACAGCTATTTTGGGTTAGTAATAATTATTTTAGGAAAAATATATCTCTTTAGTTGAAAAATTTACCATTTAATTGAAAATTCATGTATTTTGTTGAAAAATTGTTCTGTTTCTATAAAAAATTAGTTTCCTTGCTTTGTAATTCATGTTTTAGGTTGCGAATTCAACTAATTGGTTTAAAAGTTTATATATTTTGTTAAAAATTGAATAATTTTGTTGAAAAGTAATCCTTTTTGGTTGAAAATTCTCGTGAATCTATAGTTTAGGAGGAGTAATCTACCATAATTTTATATAATCCAGAGTAATCCAATGAAATTCGGAGTAATCGTAGGTAATCCCGAGTATAATTCTGTATGTTGAGGTAATCCAAAGTAATTCGATAAAATCCTAGTAATCCACCTCATCTGGACCGCATTTTTAGGAGTTGTTTCCTTCTCGGGAAATAGCGATGAACATAGAGACCTAAATTTGACTAGAAATATTATCGCCCATTAAAATAAAACCGTTTCTCAATTTGTCCAACATTTCTTCTATGCATTTCTGGCATTAAAATGAGTTTATTAAAAGCGGTCCATAATTCACTAATGCATTCCTGACAATTTTCCGTCGCCACTGAATTTGGACTCGCGGCTTGAGGTAATATTCTACGCCATTGTCGATAACACCTTGCCGGATAATAAATGCGAATGAAGCGTGACCTTTTTGCTAGCTCACACCCATAGCAGAGATAATGGGTTTCTACGTGTTAGTCGCACGCGACAGGGTTTGCACCCCAGAGTGAGTCTCGCTTATACGAAAGAGGCTTTGGCTTACGAGCAAAAACGGCCTCAATTCCTACGAATGCAAATTACCACTAGGTTTCATTCCATTTCCTTCTCTTTGCTTCTATTCCATTGCGCTTCAGCTTTCAGGTCCCTGGCGGGTCATTTGATCCTCTCAAAGTGATGCCGACGAATTCTCTCCTTCCAATCGATGCAGAAGAATTTGTTTCCGGTAATTTATCTAATGAAATTTCTCATTCATTCATCAGAAATTCGTAGAGCTATCACCAACCTGTGTATACATCCGCAAATAGGGGGGAACGACTCTACCTGTTCCCTTCCGTAACATTTGTCACGTGTCAGAATATCTTCCGGTCCTGTTAACTTAGTTAACTTATCGCTCATATCAATCTAGTGGATCGCACAGTGCTTTGGAATTGTTGTCTCGTGTTTCTGAGCTTCAATATGCGTTTACCAAGATACATTGAGGACATTAGCATTAAAATGATCCATGATGATAATGAAAGATATTAGTTTCCGTGAATCATGAATTCATGTTCAAGACGTCCCCTCTCTGAACTTAAGGGGTAATATCCAGTTATTTTGAGGGATTTTGAAGATTTGTTTTTGGCAATGTTAATAAAATTTTACTAAAATAGACTACATAGGAACTATTACTATATATTTTTGGGTACTTTTTTATTAAAAAGTTTT
>CAKNYM010034785.1:0-11564 GCA_932195095.1 Andricus curvator
TCCGAAACGAGAAGTGCCAAATTTTCTGGAACTACGGTTTTCGGGCATCAGTCTCCGTTGCGCACTGGAGGCCTGACATTGTTCTCCAAGACTTCGAGAAACAAACTATATTCGTGATCAAATTCTCGGCTCCGTCCGAATACAACATCACTGCAAAGGAGAAAGAAAAAGAGGAGAGGTATCAAGACTGGTCACTGGTTCGTAACCTTAAAGCCATATCCGTGTGCCAAAAATATGCCAAGGCACTTGCGAGATGGATGCAGAAAGCTGTCATCCTTGTGTCGCTTCGTGTCCTCAAGACACACGAGGGTTCGCCGGCCTATCGTTGTGATTTCGTCGTTGCCTATGACCACCCATCTCACGGTTGTGAGACGTGGCCGTGGTTGTGATTTACTGCGGTGCTACTGGGGGCTATTGACATTTTTTGGATGGCAGTTGTGTCAAAATATCTGAAGTGTGCCACTTTTAAATCGATAGTTCTATTTTCAATCGATTTATACAGTTTTCGATTTGTTTTTATATCAAAATAACTCCCCTAAAATATTTTTGCAAAAAATTTATTTTTCTAAAAGTTATTAACAATCAAAGTTCTTGATCATATTTTTTTCAAAAATTGATTACTCGCGAACGGTTCATCGAAATTCAATAATAGGGTATTGAAAATTTTTATTATAAAATATACTTTACGCTCAAAAATTGTTCGGTAGTAAAAAAAAATTGTTTATTGTTTAAATAATCGTTTGTTTTAAACAATTGGAAATTAATTAAACTTCTCCGCCTGTGAAAGAATTCTTCCACATTCCAATAGATTTAAAAATCTCTTCCGAAAATTTTGGTGAAAAAAAAAGTTATTATTTTGCGGTAGTTCAAAAGTTATTGATTTTTTTGTGACCGTGCTCCGACGTCCAACGCTGGTCGAGCACGCACAATTATGTAAACAAATGCATAGTTTAGGCGTTTATGGGAAGAAAGTAATCTATTTTCTTTCTTAGTAACATTAAATTATATGACTGGTAATATTTAGTGATTGATATTGGTCACTCGATATTATTGGTTTATTTTATAAACAAATTTTATAAACAAAAGCATAGTTTGGTCATTTATAGACAGAAAGTAATAGTTTTTCTTTCTAATCGTCTTCAACTTACATAGGTGGTGATATTTAGTGACAAAGAATTGTCAATCGATATTATTTGTTTATGTTATAAACAAATCTTATAAAAAAATGCATAGTTTGACCATTTATAGATAGAAAGGGATCGTTTTTCTTTCTAATCGTCTTCAAATCACATAAGTGTTGATGTTTAGTGATCTCTTTAAGGCAAGAGTGGAGCAAGAATGAATTTGAAATGGATCTTGAAATTATCGAAATGATTCACAAGTACATCTTGGAAGCTAATTTTTCTAGAACATCACAAAACATTTCCAGTGATATCGTTTGAAGGAAATAATAAAAAAAGATTACCTTCTGTCTACAAATGGCTGAACTATGCATTTGTTCATAAAATAAACAAATAATATCAAATGACAATTCTTCTTCACAAAATATCACCACTTATTTAATTTGAAGACGATTAGAAAGAAAAACGATCACTTTCTATCTATAAATGGTCAAAGTATGCATTTGTTTATGACATAAACAAATAATATCAAATGATAATTCTTCGTCACTAAATATCACCACTTATGTAATTTGAAGACGATTAGAAAGAAAAACGATCACTTTTTATCTATAAATGCTCAAATTATACATTTGTTTATAAAATTTGTTTATAACATAAACAAATAATATCGATTGACAATTCTTTGTCACTAAACATCACCACCTATATAAGTTGAAGACGATTAGAAAGAAAAACTATTACTGTCTGTCTACACCAGGGCTCGCCAGAATTCAGTCTTTGACTGACAAGACTGACAGTGTCAGTAACGAAGACTAGGTCAAACAGGCCATCATAAATTTTCGTCGAACTTGTCCTTCGACTCCTCCCTAATCCTTCACGGTAAATTACAGTTTGAAATAAAAAAATAAAATGTATTGTGAATTCAAGTAGAAAAAAATCAGACCCTTCAGTGTGAACAATAAGCCGCAACGAGCCGTGACCGTAACGACCGTAACCCTTTTCAGGATTCCTGGAAAACGAAGAAAAAAATTAAAGAAAAACTTTCTGTCAGTCTCGCATTTGTCATGTCAGTCTACACCTGCTGAAAGTGGCGAGCCCTGGGGAGAAAAAAATATGCCTATAATAGTAAGAACACTAGTCGTGCTTTTGTCGCAGGTTTCATTCTTGCTATCATGGTACAAAATTCATTAATTTTAAGCAGGAATCCCTTTATACTAAAAAAGTAGAAAGCTTCATGCTTTCAAAGCCGTTATCCCTTGCGAAAATAGCTCGAACTTCGCCTTGCTACGGTTGCAAGAAAACCCATCCTATTAGAGTATGAATACTCTTACAAAAGAGATACTAGGCCACGCACAAGCGCCGGTAGGCGTGGCCTAATATCAACCGTAGCAAGGCAAAGTTGGAGCTATTTCCGCAAGGCACAACTGCTATAAGGGCATGTGACTCTAGCAATAACGGCATGCGCTTGATTCTTTTATAGTATAGGACATTTAATGCTAAAATTGTCTAACCTGATGCCAATATTAGTAGAAATTCATACCAATTTCGCACATGAAGTTCCGTGCTGTAATATTAAGAGCTCAGCCTACTATAACAGTGCCATTTTTTTCTCCGTGTATAAATGACCAAGCTATGCTTTTGTTTATAAAATTTGTTTATAAAATAAACCAATAATATCGAGTGACCAATATCAATCACTAAATATTACCAGTCATATAATTTAATGTTACTAAGAAAGAAAAACGATTACTTTCTTCCCATAAACGCCTAAACTATGCATTTCTTTACATAATTGTGCGTGCTCGACCAGCGCTGGAGGTCGGAGCGCGGTCACAAAAAAATCAATAACTTTTGAACTACTGCAAAATAATAACTTTTTTTTTCACCAAACTTTTCGGAAGAGATTTTAGAATCTATTGGAATGTCGAAGAATTCTTTCACAGGCGGAGAAGTTTAATTAATTTCCAATTGTTTAAAACAAACGATTATTTAAACAATAAACCAAATTTTTTTCTACCGAACAATTTTTGAGCGTAAAGTATACTTTGTAATAAAAATATTCATAACCCTATTATTGAATTTCGATGAACCGTTCGCGAGTAATCAATTTTTGAAAAAAATATGATCAAGAAATTTGATTGTTAATAACTTTTAAAAAAATAAATTTTTTGCAAAAATATTTCAGGGGAGTTATTTTGATATAAAAACGAATCGAAAACTGTATAAATTGACTGAAAATAGAACTATCGATTTAAAAGTGGCACACTTGAGATATTTTGACCCAGTTGCTCTTAGTGGAACCCTGCGGTGGTTGTTTAACTTTTTTTTTAAATTATATGTATATATATATATATATATATATATATTGTAGAAATATTATAGAGATATTATAGAGATGACACGAAACATTTTATGAATAAAGTTTAGAATGTGTGTCCATTCGTCATACCGTCATATCATTTTTATATTACAATATGTCCCAAAAGTCCTGTTCATTTCATCCCTGGGGGGAGGGGGGCTGTTGTTTCATAAAAAAGACACAGAAGATCGAACACTGTAAATAAGTAGTAAATTCAAGTTCATTGTTATGTTGTTTAATCTTTGTTAACAATGTTTTTTTTTTACATAACATAAGTTTTCAAAATATAACCTATAAATCCGAAGCAATAGGTACACATCTCTGTTATTTTGTTTTGAGATATGTTATTTCATTATATATTCAAAATAATAGTCACTTAAAGTGATAATAATGCTTGATATCACACTAATAGGGACATTTACCCCACATCCTTTTAAACGATCCGCAAAGAATTCTCTGAGAGGTCGAGAGCAGAGCTAGCACATGCGCAATAGGCTTCGTGGATATTTTCAGTACGTACTTTGTGCGCGCTACAGACTTTAGTCGTGCATGTGCACTTTAGAGATAAACAATTTTGCACACCGGCAAAATAGAAATATTTATAAAAATTCTGTAAAAGAATTATACACAAATTTGGCTGAAAATCATCATACGGGATCGGAAGTTTAGTGGTAAGGGGTTTTCGGATGGTTGTCGCAAAAAAAAATTGTGTGATGCACGCGCTCACAGGCAATTGGTACTCGTGGGATTCGATCGTGCGCTTACCTCTGATTTCTGCCTCGAGCCGCCGGCTTGTGCTGCAAGCTTTACACACAAATGCAAACGCCTGTTTTGCGCACTTATATCACAAATAGCTATTGCAACTCAAGAGTCATATTCGTTGGCAAACGAGATTGCAAAATATTCGTGAGTGTTCTCGAACATTGTGCACAGGATGATGTGATATTCTTAAACTATCTTGATCGGGATACATAGAATATACTGTTTAGGACACTAAAGAATATCCTACTGGGTGGGAATATTTGGGATATTGTATGAGCCTCCAAAAATATTTTGGGGGTATCTCAGGTATATCCTTTTGTTGTGAGCGTGTTCTAATTTGAGTAATATTTTTTTACAGATCGGGATGAGGTTCCTACTCGTGGTTCACTCAGGGCAGCGAAAAATGTGAAGCAAAGCAATCTAGGCGTATCACTATCGTCACTAAAGCAGGCCACTGATAACGTTAACAAGTACTGTGTTTGCAATGAAAATATTTGCAATTGCTGCAGAGACTTTCACATCCCACTTGTCCAACTAAAAGGGCCAGGTAAATTGTATACTAGTGAACATAATATAAAATAAAAATCACCAATACATATCATAAATTCATTTCCATAAAAACATTAAAGTAGCACAACTACAACGGTTCTGTGACATCCTAGTCGATAAAACAGTTACCGACATTCGATAGTGGTTCACATTTATGCTAAGTTACAATCAATCAATAAATTATTACCGGAAGTAGGTAGTGCCACTATCAACTCAGAAAAATCGTTGGGAAATTAAAATTCTTCTGGAAGAACCTGAATGGGCACTCGTAACTTTTCCTGCACGTATTTCTTAGACAGAAAGCGAAAGGGATAAGCCGTAGCGCACCCTAGTAGATTAGATATATTAGAGTTTCTGTAAAAGATTCTGTTCAGGATTCCATAGCGAATACTGTACATGAACCCTAGTGGAACTAATACACCAGGGTACGCTCTGGCGTAGCTCTCTCGATAGTAATTTGGATCTTCAACGGTATAAAAAGAGGGAAGGTATTGAAGACGCGTATCTATGTTCCTTCACATAATTAAATAATAACATTGACATTTGCATCTTTATTCGTGGACATATATCACGTCCTTGAGCATGTATAAGTTCTCGTAAGGTTACCTTCTCGGTACAGGATCCCGTGCATTTTCCTGTACGGGTTTGTTTCCCAATTTCTTATGCTGACCCTAGAACATTTATTGTACGAGATCTGGTCCTAGTTCTGGCAAGGGAACACGTACAGGAACAGTTACAGAACTCGTAAATGGGTTTCCTAGTAGGGAAATTACAATAGGCGTGTGAAATTCAGATTTGAAACATGATCTATAAATTCGAACACTGTTACAGGGACGTGAAATGTGAATTACTACAAAATATATCAGGAGTATGCGTACAAAACATGATAAATCTATTTTTTTGAAGAAATAAGTTAAGCATGGTGAGAGCACCCGTCTGGTTCTCAGACTAGAGTTCCCACTTTCACACACCCATGTTTATTGTCAAGGTAGTACACTGAATCCGGGCATCTCCACCGAGTTAGATATCAATGCAATCGTTTTTTCTAAAGTTTTGGAAATATATCTCTCGAGACCATATTGTACTCCATGGCACAGTAAATGACACGCGCCTCTTCGCCAATCAAAGTGAGCCTCAGCCACTCTACCATTTGGTAGCCTCCCTAGTCAGACTAGGACGGAGGAAGTGATCCTTTGGAGGTTATAATTTAGAATTTAGATGGTCACATACGGCGCACTTTTTTGGTGTGTAATGTACGCATGTGTATTTTCGTTTATTACTCGAAGTTAACCAGTGACCACCGATAGATAGCCCCCTCTTCATGGAGCCACTTTGCAAGGAGATTACTTAATTTTTTCCGAGTCTCTCATAGTCGACTAGTCGACCTCCAAGCATTTTCTTTCTCAAAATAAATGAAGCCTTTTTTGAGGGGATCTACAGTTTAAGGCGGGTTCTGAACCTTGAAACCCAGAAAACTTGAAAGCCAGACGCGCTATTGTCTAAGCCACCGGGACTCTTTTTCAATATGTTTAGGACTCAAGGAATATAATAATTATTTAACACTGGTCTATAAAAAAATGTCTATCACATAAAAATCTTGGTTCAAAAATGTTATGCTGCTTTCAGTGGCATAAAAATTCAAATTTATTCACTATGTCAAATGTGTTAAGTATTTCATAAAAACTGTATAAATCCAAGCTGAGGTGTTCAAGAATTCGACTATATTAAAACAAGACATAAATCCATAATTTTTGCTTCTATTTACTTCCATAATATTATTTATTTTGATGTACCCGAACAATTGTAAAGATGGAAATAGGAGAGCATAAAATAGATATGAGAAATCCACAAAATATGTAACATTTTATTCGCTCGCTTGATGAAACGAGACCTATGAAACCATTAAAAAAATGATTAGCTTCGTGAAGTTGTTCAAGACATGTGTCTTTCAAATCAAGATTCAATTGTTTTCAAGAACTTTCAATATCTTTTGAAGTTCTTTAAAAGAGTTTAAAATATAAATATAAATGGAACCGTCTGTCGAGGATACTAATGTAGGATAACTGATCAGAGTATTTGTGAGGGTGGCGAGGGGAGTAATAGAGACAGAAGTGCAATTTATTCGAAGTTGTGGATGCTCGAGTTGCTTGGGAGCGGCGTCTATCATCAGCCGAACCCGAATGCAAAGCTATATCGCAGATTGCTCAAACCAGTACAGTCTGATCATCTTTCACTCGCTGACGTCCTACTTCTTCTGTATCATTTAGGAAAGTATTTTCATGATCAAGTCTTTTTAAATTGTGGATTTTCCGCGTTGCTTTCGTATATATTCCTTTTGCCATTTTGCCCTTAATTTCTTGTTATTCAATCCTTTTTCAAATTTCCTAACTTTTTCCTGACAAATAATACTTAGACCAGAATTTGAATTCTTAAAGATTTTTGATAAAAATTCAAAACAAGTTTATTTCATTATTCTTTACGATTATTTATGGTTTTTCTTGTCTAGAAATTCTCTTACTTAAATCTTCTTTTTAATCCCTGACGTTTTTATAATTTCCAGGTTTTTGTTGACCTGCAGCCAACGATAAGTATTTTTCCAAATTTCCATAAAAATTCTACAAGGTTATTCCTATTTGAATTTTTGTTCTTTGTTTTTCAAAAAACTTCAAAATTTTATTTTAATCCTCCGTAAATATAGACCTAATTGAGATATTTATCGTTTTCTTTTTGATCTTTATAGTGTTTATTGTCTTCTGAAATCCACCGGATAGTTTAAAAAGGGTATAAAATTAACAAAATGTCGGCAGTACGTCTGCAAATATTAAAATTCGATTTTTTTCAGAAACCCACACTTATATTCTTTGTCAATTTTTGGTTGAAGTCTTACTTTCATAAGGAAGACATCTTCATATTTTCATGCGGGATAAATCAATTTTGTGGCCAGGAGAATAATTTTTTTCATAAGACTGTCTTTTCTCATTTCTTCGCAAATAACGACAGACGCTAGAAAATGTTAAAATAAAAGTTTGCACGCCTAAGAAAAGTTCTATGAAAAATAACTTTTGCTCTTTTGTAATATCTTGCATCGTTTATGAGAGGAATTCAACGATTATAGTACAGTAAATCTGTCATTTTTGTGGGGAAAAAATGACCGAAGCTATTTTATTTCATAAATCGTTAGTGGCGCATATGAATAGTTCCGTGAGAACGGTAGGTCGTAGAGAAAAATTTTTCATTTAAAAATGGTACAGAACTCTATTATCTACAAATTATGTTGTGTAGTCGCTGCGCTACAACAAAAAATGCACAAAATAGAGCTTCTTGAGAAGTACAGTAAGTCTGTTTTTTTTTGTGAAAAAAATACCCGCAGCTATTTTATTTCATGAATCGTTACCGGGGCATTTGTGTAACCTAACATAAGACTAAAAAGTCGGACCCCTCCCCCCTTCTGCGTTTTAATAAAACTCAAAATGCTTTTGGATTTGATTTTCCGTGAGAGCGGCATGTTGCAGAGAACAATTTTTCTAACTCCATTACAAGTAAGTCTGTCGATAACTTAATTTCATGAAAGAAGTAAAAATGAATATCACGAATTTTGCAATTTTTCGATTTCTCCTATATCGAGAGAATAACTTGATATTAGAAATTAAATATGCCGTATCTCCGAAACAGTATGTCGTAGGAGGAAAAAAAATTCATCGTAAAGGTTCTTTTCTTCTCTACGACTTTTGAATTACCGCGATGGTAAAGCATTTTTTTCCCCCGTTAAAAAAGAGCAAAAACTGATTTTCGGCAACTTTGGCGCCCTATATTTCGTGCATTTGTGGTTGTAGCACAGCGACTGCATGAGATAATTTGTAGATAATACTGTACTCTACATTTTTTGTTTGAAAATTTTTTCTCTGTAATATGCCGTTCTCACGGAAAATCAAGTACAAAAACATTTTAAGTTTTATCAAAACGCATAACAGGGGGGGGGAGGTCCGACTTTTTTGTTTTAGGTTCTTCAAATGCCCCGGTAACGGCTTAAGAAATAAAATAGCTGCAGATATTTTTTTCACAAAAAAAAGACAAATTTACTGTGCTTCTCAAGTATATAACCTGATATCAGAAATTCAAAGCGCCGTATCTCAAAAACAGTGCATCGCAAGAAACATCTTTCTGATTGTTTTTAAAGATTTTTTCATGCTCGAAAATTTTTGATTCCTTTCGACCCTAAGAATATTTTTTTTTTTCGGCCAGAAAAAGAGCAAAAACTGATTTTTGGCAACTTTGGCGCCCTCTTTTTTTGTGAATTTTTGGTTTTAGCGCAGCGACTACCAGACATAATTAGTAGATAATAGAGTCCTCTACAATCTTTGTTGAACAAATTTTTCTCTGCGGTTTACCGTTCGAACGAAAAACCAAATCCAAAAACTTTTTGAGTTTTTTCAAAAGCCCCAAAGAGGAGGGGGGAGAAGGGGGTCCCGAAAACTTGGTTTTGAGTTATTCACATGCTCCACTAACAATTCATGAAATAAAATAGCTTTGGTCATTTTTTCCCCAAAAGCAATTTTTTCATGACAGATATACCGTACTATTATATTTTTAGGAAAGGAAACCTCTCCTAGCCTCAAAAATGGTTTAGCTCGCATGAAAACATGGGGTTTTTTAGAAAATATTTTTTTTGTGTTCTCAAAATTTTATGAAAAAAATTTAAAAAAAGATTTCCTGGAAAACCCTACTTTTTGTATTCATCGCAATATTTTTAAAATATTCTTGATAATAGAAAAAAAGATTCCTATCAGCTTTATGCGGGCTACAACATTTTTGAGGCCAGAAGGATTTTTTTCCGGAAAATATAATTTTGGAATTTTTCTCGTAAACGATGCAAGGTATCGCAAAAAAGCAAGCGGTATTTTTCATAGACCATTTTTAGGCGTGCAAACTTTTATTCTAACATTTTCTCGCATCTGTTGTTATTTGCAAGAGAAATTATAAAATTCGATTTTATGAAGAAAAAAAATCCTTTTGGCCACAAAATTGATTTACTCTCCCTATGGATCGCGGGACTTTGTAGCTAATAGTAGAGCTCAAGGGTCTCATCGGACTATAGATATGGAAGAGGTGAGCCAGAGGGGCTGCATCGCGAGGTGTAGCTGCTTTGTGGAACAACGGACTCTAGTCTGTGGGATCTAAGCTAAGGAGCGATCCTTCCAAGGGGTAATAGTAAAGCCTTCTGAAATGTCTGAATGGCACCAGGGTTAACGAATCCTTGATCACCTCGCCGTGCCCTCCTCAGTCGAGGCGAACACGCCGGAATCACAAAGGAGGTGTCTTAACGGAGACTTTAGGAGACCAGATTGAATCCCATAGTATGTTGAGCCGCCCCCTACAAGCGGGGCTGTGCAGGGGTTGTTCCTTTTTTTCCTAGCTCCTGGTGGGATCAAATGGCCGACACAAAAAAAAAATAAAAACAATGAGGACTCTGATCCGGCACCCTCATCTAATCCACCGCCAAAGGTGGGCGGCTCCTCAGAGGCCAGCCCACCGGGAGCGGTGCAGGCTGAGAAAAAAAAAATCTTTCAAGAAATTGACACGTTAACCTATGACGGGTGCGCCCCAGATTTAACGATACTTTCATCAGGTCGGGGGCCATCGTAGTGGAGGCAAGAGAAATCTGGTCACGGGACTGGCTAGTGGAGAGAACTTCAGCGTTCAGGCTTAAGGTGAAACGGTAACTTCCTCCAATCAGTTTCTGCAGAACCACTCCCAAAATAATGCATAAATTGAAATTTCGTTTTTTGCATTGTAAAAAGTAGACCGACATCGATGGTGGAGTTCTCATTAGAATAAAAATTATTTAAAAAAATTTTATTTTATTAACAAAATCTTAGATTATCTAATTCTAACAATTTTTGATGCTCAAAATAGGAGAACTCCACCATGCGGAAACTAATAATGAACATGATACGAGTAAAAAAAAATTGATTTATTCATTTATTTAAACAAAAGTTTGCAGAAACTGAAGGAAAATAAATCAAGAAAAATTCTGGGAAAAACCGGTTTTTTAGTTCCTGGATTTACCGCCAGAGGTCACTACCGAACTATTCTTGTTTCGTGGATCGTATATATAATTATTTTTATTTATTTATGAATTGATAACCTTTTACTGAATAGTTAAACATTTTGTACCCCATTTTTAATATTTTTTTTTTAATTATAAAAAGAAAAATCGAATTTTAACCTATCTTTGCGAAAACTGTAATGTCGGTAATGTTCGGGCACTACACACCTCATCTCTGGCCGTACTTTAGCGAGCTAAAGCTTATGCTTACGAATGTATGCTTGAAAAACTATACACATCATTTTCAAATATATTGAACAACACACAGCTCCTTACATCGGGAAAACATTGAAAAATAATAATAACCTAATTTTCCAATTTATACTCGATCAATTAGTGCAGGCTTCGGAAAATAAAAGTTTCTTTTATGCAAAAATTCTCAAAGAATAATGCGAAAATCGCACCATTGTTTATAAATTATTAAACATTATACCCATTTTTTAGGTGGACTTCTATTGAAAATAAATTATGTTCAAAACAACAAATTTTATATGGACAAAATATGAGTGATTTTTTATCAATTCATCCACGGACAGGTTTTGGTGAAAATGTTTTACTTTCTGCAGAAATACTCAAAGAATAATGCAAGAATGGCACTTTTGTTTATTGAATTTATAAATTTATACCCATTTCTGAGGTGGACTTATCTTGAAAATAAATTATG
>CAKNYM010034787.1:0-10861 GCA_932195095.1 Andricus curvator
TTTATGGTTGCAATAAATGGCAGCCCGGATTAGTACTTGGTTATGACTAAGAACGTCTCAAGGGACTGCCAATTTTCATCTGGCGACCATATTTTGATGCCGATGTTAATAGTTCGTTCGAACCCCTGCTGTAAAGATTTTAATATTGAGTGTTAAGGCATCGCAGAAACCCGAAAACAGGAGAGACCAAAAAAAAAAGGTTCAGGCTTCGGGATAATTTCCGGAGAGATTAGAAAGCATCAACTGGCATCCTTTTCAACAAGGCATTCATCCCAGGATATATGGAAGGACAGTAGTAAATCGATTGAAAGAGAATAATAGTAATAATAAAATAGTAAATCTAAATATATATATATATATATATTTATGTATAAATAGTAGTAGTATTTTATTACTCTCCCTTTTACGGGTTTGAGGGCTCCGTTCCCTTTACATCTTTTACAATTTCTCTTATCCTCTATGCCTTATGCTTATCTTACCCTATAGTCGCTTCGCCTTCTTATTATTTACAAGTTCTTAACTATTACCTTACTAGCTAATAACTATTATCTAACAAGTGCGCGAGACCTTCCAGGGCTTCCGTTTCCTCTTACCATTATTCTTCAAGCTTTTCAAAGACACGCAACACTAATTTTCCTTATCCATATTTCAATTTTGGTTTTCACCTTCCCCATGCATTCTCTCTTCCCTTTTCTCTTCTAAGCTCTTCATCCACTTTTCCCCTTGTCCACAACCGCTCAGTATCCACCTAACTTTATCTACAACGCTCTTTCCCCCTTCCTCTTCCCCTGTACATCTCTCCAACACGTGCTCCCAAGATTCCCTTTCATACCCACATACCCTACACATTTTCATTTCTTCACTCATCCAATATTTACACTCATTCATACCTTCTCCCATTCTGAAGCGTATCATTCTGGACCACCTGCTCTCCTTTTTCAATTTTCCTAAATATTCTGGGACCCCTTCCATCTTGATGAATCTATACCATTTATTATATTTTGACTCTATAATCTTTTCCCACCTCTGCTCTTCCTGCTTCTTACTCATTTCCCCCTCTACTACCTGCCACTCCCTCCCCTCGTCACACATTCTCCATTCTCTTCTCACTTTCCATCTCTCCTCCTCCCATCTTGAATGTCCCGTGTTTCCTCTCCTCTCTCTATCTAATATTTCCTGCAGGCATGCTTGTGCAACTTTGCTACCCTTACCACTCTTAAGTTTCTCTTCGAAATTCCATACCCTTTTCCTCTGCCTTATCACCAATTTCTCTCTTCCTGTTTCTTCTCTCAACATATAACCTGGGCAGTTCCAACTCACTCCCATAACCCATCTCAGAAATCTCTCTTGCATGTTTTCTACTTTTTTGTACTCCTTCCATCCCCAAATCTCCACTCCATAACACATCACAGACCATACCAGTGAGTCAAACAGCCATACTCTCATCTTCCAGTCCTCTTTGAATCTTCTTTTTCCAATCCCCCACACTTGACCCATCACCTTACTCGCACTTTCCATCCTTTTTTTCACTTGCAGATCGTTTCCACCTCCCGCTTCGAACCAGAATCCTAAATAACAAAATTCCTCTACCATTTCCACCATTTCCCCATTTATCTTCCATCCATACTTTACTTCATTCTTTCTCTTCCTGAAACATACTATTTTTGTCTTTGTCACATTAATTGTCAGGTCTTTCTCTCTCACGTACTCTTCGAATCCTTTCATTAGCAAGTTCATTCCACTTTCATTCTCTGCCAGAAGCACCACATCGTCCGCGTACGCTAACGAGTATATTCTCTTATTTCCTAGGACAATACCCCCTTTACCTTTCCTTCCCATTTTCTTTTCTAGGTCTGCTAACAAGATGCTGAACAACAACGGGCTTAGCGGGCACCCCTGCCTAAGACCCCTCCCTGTCCAAAATTCCTCTCCTTTCTGTTCCCCTATTCTCACCCTTGTCTTTGTCTCCGTAAAGACCTCTTTTATCCTCTCAATCAGATCTTCGTCCACCTCCCTTTCTTTCATTGCCTTCCACAAAACTTTTCTATTCACCGAGTCGAAAGCTGCCTTAAAATCTACAAAAAGTGCGACTAGTTTTCCTTTTTTCAGTCCCAGGTTCCTGTTAACTAAATAATTTAGTACGAAAATGTTATCCACTGTCCCCATCCCCTTTCTGAATCCTGTTTGATTGTGTGGAATACTTTCTTTCTCCTCTACCTGTTCTTCTAATCTCTTCCTAAGCACCTCCGCGTAAATCTTATACGTTACTGGCATGAGAGTGATTCCTCTATAATCTTCCACTTTTTGCCCCCCTCCTTTCTTCAATAAAGGAACTACCAAACCTGTTCTCCACTCCTTCGGCCATCCTTCGCCTCTCCATACTCTATTACATACTTCCCAAATCTCTTCTCTAACCCTTCTTCCGCCAAATTTCAACGCTTCATTTTCCATCCCATCCTCTCCTGTCGCCTTATTTCTTTTTAACTTCTCAATTGCTTGATTCACCTCCTCTCTGGTCAACTCATACCCACCTTCTATTCCTCCCTCCTTGATCTTTCTACCATCCCCCCTCACCTTGCTATCCACCCCTCCTAGCAATTTCTTGAAATATGCCGTCCATTCATCCATACTTATCTCTTCATTGATTCCTTTCCATTCACTTCTTTCTCTATTGATCACCTCCCATTCTCTTCCTTCCTTTATTGCTTTTTCTACCTCCTCCATGTACCTTACCTTCTCCCCCTGTCGTTTGACATCCAGTAATTTCTCGTGTTCCCTTTTTCTTTTATTATACTCCTTTTTGTCTATCTCTCCTTTTCTCCAATTCTTTAATGATAGCTTTATGCGCTCTTTACTCTCCACACATTCCGCATCCCACCATCCTCTCTTCTCCCTTCTTTCTTCCTCACTTGGCCTAATTTCTTCCACTATCTTCTCTACCCTTCCCCTCATCTTACACAACATCTCATCCACACCTCCCCCATCTTCAATCAAACCATTCTCTTCTTCCATTCTTTCCGTATATTCTCTCAGCTTATCAACTCCCCATTTACCCATCTTTGCTTTTTTCCGTGTCGCTCCCTCCTTCTTCCTTCCCTCTCTTCTCCAATTCCCGCATTTCAACGTTGCAATGACCGGGAAGTGTTCTGACCCTATTTCGTTCCCTACTTCCATTCTTTTTAACAGCCTCCTTATCCTTTCCTCGGCCAGAATGTAGTCAATCACTGTTTCCCCTTTCCCTGCAAACGTAATCTCGCCTTCCTCATCCCCTTCCGAGTTCCCATTACAAATAAACCACCCTGTTTCTCCCAGGATTTCCAACATAGTCTTACCCTCCTGGTCCACCTGTTTGTGTTTCGATTTTCTCCTGAAAGTCTCACACTCTTCATCCCATATTTCCCCTCCCTGTTCCCCCGTCCACGCATTTAGATCACCTCCTATCAACACTAATTCGTCATCCTTTTTCGCCACCCATTTCCTAATCACACTCCAACCTTCTTCTTCTCCCCTTCTCCTATAAACGCAAACTATCCTCACTTTTCTTTTTCCTATCTTCACCATTCTCGTTATAACTCCATCAGTTTCCTCAAATCCCATTTCTATTCTCTTTTCTCCCACCAATTCCTTCCTCACTCCTGACACCATACCCCCTTTCTTTCTTCCCTTCACCTTATCTTTCTTTGCCCCTTGCATCTGCCAAATATATCCCTTGGGTAACTTCCTCTTCACTCTCTTCCACTCCTTCTCATCTACCCAGGTTTCACTCAACATCACTACATCCCATTTCTTCAACTCTTCCCAGAATCCTTCATCTTTATTCATTAGTCCTGATACGTTCCAAAACGCTACTCTCACTTCATTCTTCCTTCCTTTCTCCCTTTTTTCGTCCTTATATCCCCTCCCTACTTTTGTGGAAACCCCGTCGCTCCGTTTTCTCCTACTTCTTTCCTTTCACACTCTACTGTTCCCATTACCTCCTCCCTTATATCCTTAGTCTCCACTTTTTGCCCTCGTCGCCATGGGCCTTCCCTACACACTTCACTCAATTTATCTTCCTCATCATCCCATATACACACATTCCCATTTATCCACATTCTGTCTTTCCCTATCCATACCGTGTTCCCTTTCACTCTTTCACTCCATGCTTTCTGTTTCATCATCCACTTTCTTCTTCTTTCATTCCACGTCAAATCCTCCTCTATCCTTTCTTCCCTTCCCTTTAGAGCTTTCTTCTTTCTCAAGATATCAACTTTTTCTTCCTCATTTCTCACTTTCACTATAAACATGCGCGATTTACCTTCCATCTTCCTTCCGACTCCATTTACCTCTTCCACGTGCACTTTTGCCCCAATTTCACCCATCAACTTTTCCACTTCTTCTCTTCCTGATTCACTATCCACTTTCATTCCTCTAATCACTATATTGCTACTCCGTTTTGTCTTCTCTTCTACTTCCATTTTTCTTTCCAACTCTCTCAATCTTGATTTCATTCTCACATTTTCTAGGATAACGTTCTCATTCTTTTCTTTTATACTCTCTCCTTCTCTTACCCCTTCATTCCCTTTCTTTATATCCTCAGTCTTACACTCTAGCTTTCTCACTCTTTCTGCCAATTTCTCCATATCCGATTTTCTCTCTTTCTCACTTATCCTTTGATTTTTCTCAATATCCTCCAACTGCTTCCAAACTTTATCTTTTTCTTGCCGCCACACCAGATCCCATTCTTCCCACTTCTCTCTAACTTTCCTCATTTCTTCCCAAACCTCCTCCCCTCGCTTTTGCATGCCATTCAGACTTCGGTTCGTTTCCTCTCTAAAACCCTTAATTAGATTTTCCAGGCTCTCTAGATCGACTTTCCTTATTGCTTTATTCCTCTCCGTTGGAGACTTCTTTTTTATCTTTTTCCGCAACTTTTCATCTCCCTGCTCATACCCCTCTTCTTCTTCCCTTGATCTTTTACTGTCTTCCGTCTTCTCCCCCTCATCGCTTTTATCCGCAAACCCTCCCCCCTGTCTCCATTTATCAAAAAGTTGTCTCGATCCTAAACTGCTAGCTCTGGATCTATTAAGGAGTTCCCGATTTGACGGCCTACCTCGAGTCTTCCTGTCAGCTAGTTCCCCTTCCTTCTCTCCCCACCTGAAGTACCCTGGCGTAGCATACTCGCCATCATCGCTATCCCCGGCATCACCCTTACCCCTCCCTGTTTTTCCGGTCACAGTGAGATCATCAGTACCGGGGTTGTTTTCAACCTGCTGCTGCCCTCTACCGGGGCCCACTGGACTCCTCGTGACAAACATGCTGGCCTGTTTTATCGATCTGCTGTCCCCTATCTTCTCTCTCACTTTTCCGTCCTCGACAACTAACCTCCAAATTATCACTTTTAACTTTCCTCCTAACCCTTTTAACCCTACAAAACAGCCTCCCCACACTTCCACACAACCCCTTCACTTCACTGACCTCCCTTACCACCTTTCGCCTCAATCACAACTGCAAACTCGTCGCTCAAACCAAAAAAGATAGCACAAAAAACCACGCGTACTTTACCATTCGGTACTGGAAACGGAAGTCATTTATGTATAAATAGTAAATATAGTAATAGTAAATAGTAATAATAATGATAAATGAATAAATAATAAAAATAATAATAAAATAAAAATAATAAATAATAAAAAAATGATAAACTAGGCGTAGGGATGTGGCGACCCCATCGCCCGAGAGTTCCGGCTCTTGCAGTCAGCCACGTTGCTTTGGGCTAACTTCCCAATGCAATGAATTATGCGGTTACGACACCAATATCGCGCAGTCCCACCCACAATATGCCTCTCTCGGATGGAGGCCATGGTTCAGTTGGGAGTGGCAATAGGACCGAACCGAGGCGACGACCAGGTATTGGCCCCGGACAAACGCGAGAACATCGATTTAAGTGGTCGGACCAACTCAGGAGGGACATCCTTACCTGTTGGCAAAGAAGCTCACCGGCGCGAAGAGGATTCATGCAGAGGTTACATGACCGTTGGGTCAATATGCACCCGGAATATGCTCATCAAACGCCTCAGTATTTAAGAGATCAGGTATCCTTTTTGCGAAAAAACGGATATGAAGCTCTTTATCAACAGGAAGAAGAGCAGCATCCTCCAGCGAACATTCCAACCGTTCCAGCAAGACCACCTTTGCAGATAGCCGATAATGCTAACATGAGAAGTAGGAGATCTATCCACCAAAAAGTCTTTCTAAGGATGGAGAAATTAGCTGAAGCTAATACTGCTCTCCCCGATTTGCTCCCCGAAGATGTTAATCTCTGGAATCTGAACTGTGTTGTTTACGAGAAGGCGGTCTCCCTGCTGAGCGACAGTAGAAGTAACGATACTTCAGAACGTCTGAGTAAGACTCGCGAGCGTATTGCATAGCTTCCATTTAAAATTGAAACGGCGAGACGGCATGCATCAAAAAAACGCAAAAAAAAAAACGCAAAAAATAAGATCTCTTTCAGCAGCGAAACAGCGCCTTGAATGGCGAGTAAAGTGGATTCAGGAAAATTCCACCTTTTCTACTCATCCTTACCGTCTGTTCAATAAAACGTCACGTGCCGTTAAAAATCCGCCTAGTCGAGAAGAGATTCAAGTCTTCTGGGAACAAGTATATGGAAATACTTATCAGCTAAATGAAGACGCTTCAGATATATCACTCTTTCGTAACTTTTGCCAAAGGCAAAGGTTACAAGGCCCAGAGGAAGAGTGTCCACTAATTAACGCTGAAGAAGTGAAGAAAGTTATCGCTAGAACTAAGAACTTTTCAGCGCCAGGGTCAGATAAAATCAACAACTTTTGGTGGAAGAAGTTTACTTCTACGCACCAACATCTAGATCGTATATTTACTACTTTCTTAAACGGAGAAAAACCCTTCCCGCAGTGGCTAGTGGAAGGACGCACGGTATTGATCCCTAAGACCGGAAATTTGTCAAGTCCAAAGAACTACAGGCCCATAGCTTGTTTAAACACCAGCTACAAGCTATTGACTGGCATCCTCAAAGAGAGGATATTAACAAATATCGAGCCGGTATGGAGTGCAATAGTTGAACAACGTGGATGCAAGAGAGGTCTGGCAGGTTGCAGGAAGAACCTGTTAATAGACAGGTGTATTACCCAGGACTCGATCAGGTATCGACGCAATCTGTCCATGGCTTAGATTGACTACCGTAAGGCATTCGATAACACGAACCATGAGCTACTTATTAAGCTCATTGAGTGCATGGAGGTGCATCCAAAAATAGTGAGATGCATAAAAGAGCTTATGCTCTTGTGGCGGACAAGATTTGTCATAACACCTGACAAAAGACAAGTGACTACAAGCTATATCACATATAAGAGGGGGGTCTTCCAAGATTATATATAGATATATGGCAAAAGCTCTGGATACCTATGTGGCCCGCCGAACAAAAGAGAATATAAGGTCAACCACCTTTTATACATGGACGACCTTAAACTCTTTGCTTCATCGAAAGAGGACCTTAACATCCTTGTGGAGGCGGTAAATAGGTACTCGAAAGCGATTGGCATGAGCTTCGGACTGGACGAGTGTCCCTTGGAAAAAGGTATCGCCAAATTCTCAGAAAAATTTGGGCTTCCGAATTATCTGGAAAGAATAAGATCCAGGCGACCAATATGCTGGCCGTTCCTATACTGCTCTACACGTTTGGTGCAGTAAAATGGAACGTCGATGAGTTGAAGCAACTTGACTGAAGCACACGCAAGATGATGACAATCCATCGAAGTCATCATCCTAGATCTTCCGTACCTCGAATATACCTCCCTCGAGATAAAGGGGGTAGAGGCTTGCTGAGCTTAGAGTGTCTTCATCGCAGAACGGTTCTGGCTACAGCCTGCTCAGTTCTAAACAGCACAGATTTTCTTATGCGACTCGTAAATCAACATGAAGTCGTCAATGCTGCGGCGTTTCTATACCGTGCCGCAGAGGAGCTTGGCCTTCCATTCGATTCCACCGACACTACACATGGCCTAGCATCACTAACACCTTTGGTGCTCAAAAGTCGTATACAGGAAGCATAAGATACGCTTCTACTAAGAGAACATGCTGACAAGCCCCTTCATGTTAAATTCTACGGCATTATACGTAGAGAAGAGCTCTCGATGGGTCTGTCCAACATGTTTCTCAAGTCTGCTGGATTAAAATCGGAGACTAAGGGATTTCTTTTTGCCTGTCAAGACGGCGTTATAGACACCTTAGTTTACCGCGAGTGCATAATGAATATACCTGTAGGCGATACCAACTGTCGAGCGTGCAAGCAAGAGCCAGAAACACTTGGACATGTTCTCAGTGGATGCTCAAAATATGCACGCTACGGGTACATAGAGAGACACAATGCGGCTCTAAAAGTGTTATATTACCATCTTAGGCACTTCTATGGTGTTGATCTGTTGCCCGTCTTGCCATACGCCCAGGGGGATTTCGAGTCCGTTGTGGAGAATGATCAGTGTAAGATCTACTGGAATTTCTCATTCTCCACCACTCAACGTATCAGTGCTACGAAGCCTGATATTGTTCTCCAAGATCTGAAGAACAAGATCATTTACGTGATTGAATTCTCGGTACCAGCCGATGGCAATATCACGGCAAAGGAGGAAGAGAAACGGGAGAAATATCAAGCACTTCTTTTCGAGCTGAGCAGGCTCCACCAAGGCTTCAAAGTCCATCTTGCAGTTCTCATAATCGGCTGTCTTGGAGGTATGAAAGCTTCATTTATTAGCCAACTCAACAAGATTCCGGCTTGCCAGCGTCAGGCTCATTCCATCGCGAACCGGATGCAAAAGGCTGTTCTTCTGGGATCACTTCATCTGGTCCGCCAACACTGTTCCTCATAACATTCTACAAAGATTGGTAGCTCTAAAAAAGTATCCAGAGGTGAAACCTTCATCTCCAACTGTCCCGTCTGCCGCGTAAGATCATCCGCGGCTAGAGACCTGACTCCAAGGAACAGTGTTGCCCGATGTTATCTCGCGTAAATTTCCCGCTCTTGCTCACCTTCTAGGACAGAAGGAGCAGAAGCGGATGACGTACACGTTCCAGTTGCGTCGGGATTGGTTGCTTTAAGGAACCATGATCGTAGCTTCCGAAGCCTACATCTTCTCACATAAAAATACGCAGCTGCGTATCTTAAGAATAAATTAATAAATTATCAAACTAGCGGTTCAAGGTAGACCTGGCGTCAAATACCTTCAATCTCTTCTCGCTACGTCGCTCGTAGACGATGTTACGTACAAAAGAATGGCAGGGACTGACATGCTGGAAACATGTCCGAGATTGATAGACAAGGCGAAAGGGTCAGTATGCCGTTTAAGTACTAAATTGAAATAATTAAAGACAAAGATAGTAAATCCCGACATTACATTTTTCAAGTTTACTATTATTATATTTAACATAAAAATCAAGTTGGCTTGCATGTTGGTGGCGGAAGTGAGTACGTGTTTAATGACAGGTGGGGAGAGAATTTTACGGAATTTGTGTGGAAGGTGTGAGTGGAGTGTGAGGGTGGAAGCCGAGGAGGTGAGTAGGGTTGTGTGGGGTGAAGTGAGGAGATAAAAAGTGAGTTTCAGCGTGGGTGTGAGGTGGTATCTAGTTGGATAGGGAAAGTGAGGTTAGGTTGGCAAGTAATCGAAAGAGTTAGTGGTCAGCAGTCTTGGGCTTTCGAGGGGTCAAGGGTGGTTCTCGCAGGGTTAGGGGATGCTAAGGGAGAGAAAGGGGTGTCTGCAGGGACTGGGGAATTGAAGAAGAAAAAAAGAAGGGGGAAAAAAAGAAGGAAAATTTGGTGGAGAAAGACGCCAACATTTTGCAGAGACATCTGTCGGTTGCGGAAGGTACTGCATGGATAGGTCCCAGTTACCGGCGGCAGAGCGGGAGGTGGGCAGCGAGAGTACTGGCAGTGTCGAGCGGTGCGTCGGGGAGAGGGAGAAATCGGGACGGTGGCAACGAAGGAAGCGCGAAGGTAAGGGAGAGAGTGTCGAGCGCAAGTGACGGGGAGGATCCCTTGAAAAGGAAGAGAGACAGTCAAGAGAGTCCTGAGAAAAGCGAGGTCGAGAGCCCGTTTAAAAAAAGCGGGATAACACCTAGGTCACCCCCCAAAAAAATGAAGGGGATGTTGGAAAAGGAGGCTCTCGGGATGTTGTTAGGCGAGATCAGGGGGTTGAGGGAGGACGTAAGGGGGACCAAGGAGCAGATGGAAGGCATGAGGGAGGACTTGAGAATCAGAGATGAGAAATGGGAAAAGGAGGTGAAAGAGCTGAGAGAGAGAGTAGATCGGTTAGAGAGGGAAAGAAAAGAAAAAGAAGTTGAAATAAAACAGATGGAAGAGGAGATTAGGGTGTGGAAAGAAAGGACGGAAAAAAGGCTTGAGAAGGTGGAGGGCAGGACGGAAATGGAAATAGGGGACGGGGGTGGCGGGGACGAGATTAAAGGTATTTGGAAGAGGGTAGGGAATATGATAGAAGAGAAAGTGGGAGAGCGCAGGAATGGAAAGGAGGAGAGGGCGGATAGGGAATGGATAAGGGGAATGGAGTTAAGAATGGAGAGAAAGGAGAGAAAGGAGAAGGCAGACAGGAGAAATAATATTGTGATAAGAGGGTTGAAGATGAAGAGCGGGGAAGAAAGGGAGGGCGTGGAAGCGCTGCTACAGAGCATAGGGTGGAATAAAGGCAGGGTAGGGAAAGTTAAGTTAGAGGGGAGAAAGGAGAAAGAAGTGGCGGTTGTGGAGTTGGAGAGCTGGGAAGAAAAGTTTGGGGTAATGCGAATTAAAAATAGGCTAAAGGATAAGGAAGTTTTCATCGATCACGATTTGACGAGAAAGGAA
>CAKNYM010034799.1:0-10751 GCA_932195095.1 Andricus curvator
ACCAAGAGTCTCTACTCCACTCTAAGAGTTCGGGGTGGTGGTAAATTGTGACGTCATAGAATATAATTTACCACCACCCCGAACTCTTAGAGTGGAGTAGAGACTCTTGGTGGGAGAGACGCAGCGAGCGGTGCACACGTGCTAAAAGAGCTGGACTTGAGAAATTTCCCCTCGCTGCCGACCTCTGCGATATAGCGCCAATGTTGCCGACCACGACTACGCCCAGTTACGCTGGACCTACACCGACAGTGCCGATTCTCAGCGCACTGGCCCGACCGCCTATCTTCGACGAGATCATCACGGCACTGCAAGAAGACTCGGCGATAACACGGGACGTTATTCGTTGGCGCACCCTACAAAACGAGCTACACCTCACCCAGGAGGACGAGAAGTTTCTCAGCAGAAATCGCCTGACTGACCAGGGATTCTGGCACCGAGACCCGACCGACGGAAAATGGAGACTACAGGTGCCGGCCACACTGCGGGAACGCATGGTATGGGAGTACCACGACGCTGCTCTCGCAGGTCACCCGGGCACCGACGAAACGACGCGGGCGATACGTGAACATTTTTTTTTGGCCCGGAATGAGCCGGGAGATCAGAAGATATGTAGCCGGTTGCCACCTTTGCATATGCTGTAAACCGGTGCGTGGCCGGCAGCCGGACAACCAGCGACCTCGACCAGCGCGCAAAACATGGGATACGGTGGCCGTTGATCTCATGGGATCGTATCCCCGCATGACACAAGAAAATAATTTTATCCTCGTAGTCACCGACTTGTTTACCCGTTGGTTGGAAGCCTTCCTCCTTCGGGCGTCCGACGCACCAAGAATCAGTAAAAGAATCGGAGAGGAGGTGTTCAGCCGTTATGGGTACCCACGGAGGTTACTCAGCGACAACGGCCCTCAATTCACCGGCCATGCTGACGTAAAATCAACTCGTATAGGTCAGGACTAATGGCAGCTGAAACGTACCATTTCAGCATAGGTTAGGACGAATGGCTACCAAAACGTACCATTTCAAATCCATTTTTTTTGTAGATGGGTAAGCCACCCCGGGGTTTAAAAAAATTTTTCTTTTTGGTGTAAGCAAGCTCTATCCGGAAAGGGTTGGAGTTTGTTACGGCCTTTTCGGGCCGATATAGAGAACCACTGTAAGGCATCAATTTATCGAACGTACCATCATCAAATTTTCCATCCGGAAAATTGAGAGGTGGCCTACGTGACGAATTGCTGTCTTCAAGTGTTTACATCAACGAGCTTCTAACACCCTCCGGTGACTCACGCCTGTCATCGTTGCTTTCTCTTCTCGCACGGGTCTTTAAAATCCTTTAAAGTCACGTTGCCGCCGCGTCACCACCAGCTGCACCAGTGAGCGCGCGAGGTAGGAACAGAGAGCACGGAAGGCGGTGTCCCCGCCGCTCCGTTGCGATCCCATTGCCGGGGTCGGGCCAATCAGCGGGCCAGCAGCCTCTCCCTCTTCCACCGAGAGCACTCGCGTCGAGCTGCCTGCGTGCAGCCAGCGACTGGCACAGTCAGTCGTCTACGAGTTTCATCCAGGAGAAGCAGCATCCGCTCTGCCCTCCTGAAATAAACGAGTTGACAATTTTGTTTAAACCTACCAAGTGTTTCTCTCTCTCTCTCTCTCTCTCTTACCTACGCCTAGGAAGTTACAGGCGTCCTTCCTCTCAAACTTCCATCGTGATTCATGTTAGTGTTTCGGGTTCGATAGTGAACTTTTCGGTGTATCGTGTTATAACGTGATCATCCCGTTTCTCTCTTTTATCTCACGTCCGGGCTACAACTAACTTCCGCGTTTAACTTACTGTAGTATACCTTGCGCATGGTGTCAAGCCCTTCTGGCTGAGTCCCGTGCTCTGGGTCCCGCGACCGCCCGGGTATTTCGCGTTCGTATCATAAACTTTGCGCACGGCGTCAGGCCTTCTGCCGAGTCCCGTTGCTCTGGGTTCCGCGTCTACGATAACATAAACCTTGCGCATGGTGTCAGGCCTTCTGCCGAGTCCCATGCTCTGGGTTCCGCGATCCGCGTTGGGATTAAAATAATAATTCAATAAATAATTAACTCTAGTATACCTTGCGCTCGGCGGCAGGCATTACCGAGTCCCGTTTCTCTGGGTCCGTAAACCATTCGTCGCGACGCGTTTTCTTTCATCGTTTTTAAATTTAAATTAAATAGCTGCGACCTTCCGGAGGTTTGCCTCCTACTTCAGGAAAGAGTTGGGACGCTACCACCCTCACAGTGCACACGGGCCCTGCCATGCCGGGCCCATCTGTTACGCACAACCTTGCTGACCTACTGGAGGTCTACAATTTTCTTGTGCCCACTACCCCGAGAGGCTCTCTTCCTCCGACACCGGGTAAGTGGTACCGAACTCGTACGCGTTCCGTTACCCCGGAAATAAGCAATCAAACCAGCTCTAGCGATGGCGACACTCTCTTTCTCGCCGCCGACGGTTCACCCGAATCTTTTTCTCCGTCCCTACTGAATTCGCCGCCGGCCAAACTATCGAAGGATTCAACCTTCCCGCTTTGGAATCTCGGTTTTTAACCTTCTTCTCTCTTTGTCTAATTTCTGACCGACAAGGCGAACCTTTCGCCGCTAATCTCTCATTGACAACGCGAGTTTCTTACCACTAAATTCGAAAACGACAAAATGAACCTCTCGTTGTTAATCATCATTCCTTTTAACACAACAAATTTTTCTCGTCGCTAAAAAAAAAAAGAAAAAGAAAAAAAAACAAGGTCTGCGAAAGCAGACCCAGTACACATAGGGTAAGTCTCTGCCTCCGTCGGGGGGCACCGCGGACTGGACACGCTCCCTCTTCTCACCTCTGCCCATGGACGGCCTCACGGCCTGGCAAACGTTTATTCGCCTACAGGGGGCTAAGCAAGTATATTTATCCCCACCCACCAGCCAACGAGACCAGCCTCGATCGATGGCTCGCTTGGGCGCTTTTCTCGAGGAAGGAAAACAGGCCCAACGCCTTTACCCCACTGGTCGGACTAGCTCATCTGCACCCAGGAGACACTAATACTCTCAGTCCGATCCTCTTTCGCTCGCTTCGCTAACGAGTCGAAACTTTCCAACTCACCCCCTCCCCCACACTGATCAAGCCACTCTTGAAATCCATGGCAGACATCAGCATGTAAAAAAAGAAGACAGGAGACATGTATACAGATAGTTAGGCATCTGGTTTTGAATTAACAATCTTTTTATAACTACAATAAATATGAGATTTTGAACAAATCCTTTAACAACATGTACTTGATTTTTTAAGAATTTTTAATGCAAAAAGCTCATGTTTGGAAAACATGTCGGTTATCTAGTTTTGTACTGCAACCCTTCATTTAAAAAATGTACAACCTATATCTTACACAAAAAAACATATTGTCGTTTGACTAAAAATCAGCTCTAAGCGAAATCATTGAGCTGATTCTATAAGAACTTATTAGAAAAAAATGTGGAAATCTTATAGACCGAATAAAAACGGCATTACGATGCAGACATGTGTAATCGAGAATGGCGCGAACTCGCGAATTGACGGCGGTAATGCAGCGCTACTCCACTTGCGTGATATTGGTGGTAGCTTTCTGTTACTGAGTCTCAGAAGGCTCCCAGACTCAACCTTATAACGTCTTCCAGCGTGTCGAATATTTAACGTATTGCACGACGCTTCTTATTTCTACTATAATTTTAACTATACATAGTAATATATTTTAAAAAGGATTTACTAAATAAGGTGGCTTTTACAAAAGGAACTTTATTGAAATAAATCAAAGTAAGATCTACATCACATTTAATTTTATTAGTCTATTAAACACTTATTTATAGATACAGGAATGATGTGATCTAGTAATCACAACTTAATATACCACGTGGACAATATACCACGTAAACAATTTTTTACTACTTTGTCCACCCCCTTGTGGAAAAACGTGGACTTTTTACGACGCCCCCCGCCCGACTCCTCTATCCACGTAGCCTTATTCCATATTTTATGAAAATTTGGATATTCGTGGTATTCAAAAGCAAGGAAGCCGAAATGAGCGGTGAATTATCTACAAATTCAATCAAATCGCTGTAATATGTTCTTCATTAATGGATAATAATTGAAAATACGTTAGAAATTTTAAATGGATGTGCATAATAATGTAGCATTTTCATGAATTTAAAACAATTTTTCCCGCAAGGATGATGAATATGACATTTATAAATTTTATGTCTTAACCCTTTGCGGCGCAGTGGTAACCCAGATTACCACCTTTTTTATTCACAACTTTTTTCTCTAGATTCAATGTTTTTGAAGTAATAAAAAAAATTTCTCATCGGTTTCTTATTTGAAGCATTGAAGAATGTGAAAAAACATGTTGACGAACATATTGTGTAAAATTATAAATAGTTATAAATAAACAAATTTTGAAAATCGCTCTTTTTTAGGAAAGAATTCAGTTTTGAACGACGTATTGAATAAATTGAAATGAAACTGGGTACTCTAGGGTTTTTGGGGTCGCTGATTACGAATCCGGAGTCAGATTTGCGAAATTAAAAATGGCAGATCCAATATGGCGGACGAGTTTTCAAAAATTCGAAGGATTTTCATGAATCTTGGCATCTGGTGGTTTTGGGGGTCGGTAATCACGAATCTGAAGCCAGATTTCCAAAATTCAAAATGACCGACAACTGTGTCCGCCATATTGGATCCGCCATTCTGAATTTCTCAAATCGGGATCCAGGCTCATTATCAGCGACCTCGAAAACTCCCAAGTAAAAAGTTTTATGGAAATCTAACAACTTTTTAAAAAACTCGTCCGTCATATTGGATCCGCCATTTTGAATTTTGGAAATCTGACTTTAGATTCGTGATCAGCGACCCCGAAAACCCCCTAAGGTGCATATAACAGTAAAACGTTTGATAAGAAAATGTGCGCCGCAAAGGGTTAAATTATCCTAATTTTTTCCTATAAGTAGTAACGTCCTTTCTGTTCAGGCTTTCAAACCCCTCCCTTTATGAAATCCTGGCTACGCCACTGCTATAATGTAATACAGCACTCTTCATAAAAATTATTTCTCAATTTCTCTCCCTGTGATAAAAACAGGTATGTCATTTAATCATAATTAGAAACTATTTTGTATTCTAAGGTGGAATATATTTTAACAATTACTAGTTACTGAAGCACCAAATTTTCTTAAAATTGCAACGAATCCAAATAGGGATAAACGAACCAAGAAAGTTCCATTATATTTGAGAGTTGACCAAGGAAACCGATTCTCTGAGAACGGCAATTAAATCCGAACTCAAGAGAAATAAATATCAAGGTCTATGGCTTAATGTCTCTGTTTGTTAAATTTTTTAAGAAGAAAATTAGAAACACAATATTAACAAGTCAATCTATCAAAAAATTTATTTTTGAAACAAAAAGGCTCAGAAACATTGTGAATCCAAAAATCAGTTGTTTTGAAAAAACACATTCAAAATATGAAAAAAGAATTGCATTGAAAGGCCTCAAAATATGTTTTCAAACAACATTGTAATCGGCATGTTAAAGACAAGTATATAACAAGAGGAAAAAAGAGGGAGAGAATTGGGAAAATGACAATCAAGCCATCCTCACTCTCTTTTCCTTTCTCTTTCTCCGTCTTTTTTATACTACTTTTGGGACCAACATGTTTCGAGACCACTTTAGATCTCCTCATCAGGGTATAATTTTATAGGATACTACGAGCACATATTTCTATCTTATGCTTAATATTAGTAATGTATGTACATATGAGACTGAAGTTTCTTATCGTTCTGTTATTTACATTATTTTTCATTTCATTCTCATTCTAACGAGAAGGTATTAGTTTTATGTAAAATTTGACTTTGTCGGTTTTCATCAAATCTCCACGTTTTAAGAGCTCCTGAGTCAGAAAAAACGATTTTTACGAAGGTGTCTGTCTGTCCGTCTGTCTGTAGTATCGTGTAGGCACGATAATTTTCGAAAGATAGATCAGATTGGATTGTGCTTTGGCACACTTTTTTATGGCCTACAAAGAAAGAACGAGTTCGTTAAACAGCTGTTTTGGATGAAAACTCAAAAAGTGAGCACATTTTGAAAATTTTGGTGACCCCTTTTTTTAAAGATTTGAAAATTCTATGTACAATGAACTTTCGAGTTCGAACTGCTAATCTATGTATGTATGTACGTATGTACGGTTATTAGTAGTACGCGAAAAGACGAACAAAATATCCTCATGACTTTTTCTGATAAAGAAAATACCGGAGTTATAGCATTTTCAAAATTCCAAAAAAGAAACGAAAATGAACATCTTAAGCCGAAAAACGCACGACAGAAAAAAAAGTCAAGAATAGACAAACTTTTTTTTTTGTACACCCTAAAATATTTTCATAACAACTTTTCGAATTTTTTGAAAAATCAAAAATTCAAATATTGATGGCACAAAAAAATAATGAAAAACCAAAAATTCCATTTTGCTGTCAAACTATGCAAGATACGACAAAAGATGATTGTGCCAAAATTTTTCACCTAAACAAGATCTACAAAATTTGTTATCATTCACTTTTTGATATGACGTGTAAGTTTTTGTTTTATTTGTAAAAAACAGCATTGAAAATAGAAAAATTAAATTTTGAGACGAATAACACAAGCTACGACAAAAATAACAGAGACAAAATTTGTTCATCCAAAGAAGAGGTACAAACTTGTTATGAATCATGTTTCGATAGGATGCGTAGTTTTTGTTTTATTCGTGAAAATAACCTTGACAGTAAAAAAAATCAAATTTTTGGAAAAACAATGCAAGGTAGGAAAACAGATGAATAAACAAAAATCGTGCATTTAAAAACGATTTACAAACTTGTAATCAATTTTTGTTGTAATAATATATTCAAAATGAAAAAAATTAACTTTTTTGAAAAACGGCACAAGCTAAAATAACATTTTAACTAATAAAATTTGTCTCCTAAATTATATCATTATTCTTCATTTGAAATCAAATACAAATTTAGTAATTTATATATGAAAAACATATAACACGAAGCACAAACTGCGCGCTCAGTGTATTTGGGAGCGCGAAGCGCGACGGCCAACTCGCGCGCAGTAAGTGCGCTCAAATTTTTTTGTTTCTATCATACGGTGCACAGAACCGAGCGTGGAAGGCAAGGTTCAAATGATTTTCAAATCAAAAAATCGAGCGCGAGTCTCTAGATGAGAATGTGTTCCTTAAGGTCGATAGAACCTTGAGTAAATAAAGTTCCTTTTCAGTCTAAAATAAAAACAAATTTAACAATCACTTCATATGTAGAGGCTTTGATAATTTTATAATATTTGCAAATAAACTTTTTCTTTTCATCGAAGTGGAACACGAAGTTCAAAAATTGAGAGGAACCGAGCGTAAAGCGCGTTACAAATACGCCCGAGCTCGTAGCGCAAGATGAATACATAATCGAGCGCGAAGCGCGAGATAAGTATATGATCGAGCGCGAAGCGCGAGATCGAACAGTCGCGCGCCCTGGGCGCGCTCAAACTTTCGAGCGAAGCGACCCGCGCGCGATGTCAGATTTTTTTTAATTTTTGGATGAATTTTTAACTTTTAATTTTCGGTATAAGTGTCAATCTTTAATATTTCGGAAATCCTTTATGCACTTTAATACTTGTATTAATTGCCAATGAACAGAACATTAAAATAAAATAATTTCAAATGTTTCCTATAAAAATTCGATAAAACTATCAAAGGCTTTGTTATATCTCGAAAGGTCTCTTTTCAAATTGATTGCATTATTGGCCTCTCTCTTTATGTATTATGGTTTAATCCATTGTCTTTAATAATACACTCTTGAATGACATAAGGGGGCACCTGTTTATTTAATTTGTCAAGAGTAAATTTAATTTTTCCATTTAAATTATTAATTCTTGTGTGGCAGTCACAAATAACCAAATTTAAAAATGATCTTTGGAATTTATTTGTGGTTTCTTGAAATTTTTCTCTATTTTTGATGTTCATAAATTTAAAATCTAATCTGTTTTGTAAATCAAATTTTTTGTTTGAAAAACTTTAATGATTTTTGCATTTTGTGAGAAAGGTTTTCTGGGATTCAATTTGATTTAGTTTTCTACTTAACGCGTAGAAAGATTTGATCTTTTTGACAGTACTGTCATTCACATTGATACCTGAGCCCCACAATCTGAAAATTTTTACAAGTTCTCATTAAATTCATGTCTCAAACTAGTACCAAATCTTTTTAATAAGTACCTACTTATTTGAAAACCTTTTTTTTCGAAAGCTTTGATCCTTGATTGAAAAAAAAAATGAAAATGTCCTATCTTCAGATTTCTGAACGAAATACCCTGTATGCGAGTTTGAATTGACTGTTATTTTTATAATTTACGCATTATGTCTGCCAGTAATTTAAAATATATATTTTCTTTATTTCAGTCCACGTTTCGGAAATGCAGGAGTCATCCAGTTCTAGCAGTGCTTCGCTGGAAGAGAGACGGCAGGTGATTGAAGCTGCAGCAGGCCCTGATTTCGCAAAACTCATGTCGGACGTCGGTAGAACAATCGTTTACTTTTTGTGTCAATTCAGATTCGGAAACAGAAGCGACATCATCTGAACCAAAGCGAAGGATTATGTCATTGAAGCTTGCGTCAGCTTTAGACGCTGCTCAACTAAGTGACAGACAAGACACACGTATTATTGTGAATATTTCTGCATTGATTCTGATAGTGTTGTCGTAAGTCGATCTTCAATTCGCAGATTTCGAGTACAATCTCGCGCTCTGCACGCCAAAAACATCCGATAAAATTAAGGAAGCATTAGAGATAAAGTATTTATCGTTTACTAGGACGGAAAATTACTTCCATCTATAACAAGCCAAGGAAAGCGTGATTGATTGCCCGTAATTGTTACTGCTGAAGACTACAAAATTCTGCGAGGAGTTCCAGAGTAGGAAGAGGCGCTAGCTTTTTTTTAATGCCTTCAGGAATGGGGTTCTACTGATCTTATACAAGGAATTTCCTGCGATTCGGAAGCTGTTAACACTGGTGTGAGAAACGGTACCTGTACATTGCTGGAGGATAAAATAGGAAGGCATCTTAGATATTGTATGTGCAGACATCACATTTCAGAGATACTTCTCAGGAGTGCATTTGAAGTAAAATTTGGAAAACAACAGGTCCATCCGTTCCTTTCTTCAAAAAATTCCAGGATGAGTGAGCCAATTTAAACGGCCAGAACTACGAACCTGGAACCAACGGCCAATATGTAAGAAATGCCCTAAAAATAAGGAAAAAATATCCCGGACCTTTTAATATAGCGTCTTAATAACGATTACTATTGGGAGGACTACAGATAAATCCTTGGGCTGGCGGTAATATTTTTAGATGGTATCCCAAAGCGTGGAATTTTCTTTCGTCGTCCAAGTGCTATGCATCAGGCAAGGTGGATGGCAAAAGCCGTTTACAGCCTAAAAATGTTCTTGCTGCAAAAGAAATACCTCATATCTCCAGCACAAGAATCTGCTTGTAGGCATATTTGCGTTTTCCTCGTACTGATTTACATCAAATACTGGGTTGAGGCTCCACCAGCAGACTAAGCACCGTTCTAGGATCTGCAATTAATAAAAAACCTGCACTTCGATGCCGAAGAGGATAGGAAAGTTTCTGCCCTCTTGAACAAAATATAAAAACAGTTGTGGTAATCGACTCTGCACACAGCAGCGTTAGCCTTTTTCGACAAATAAGTAGTACCAGAAAAGAAAAATTCGATGCGAAAAGCTTTGGAAATGCCAGCAGCCTGAGAACTTAAAGCGTCTGCTAGCTTCATCGATTCATGATATTCTCACTAAGGATATCGACGATTTTATCTAAAAAAATCAAAAGATTTTTTCACTCTTATTCAAATTAGCACAAACTTTCTCGGTAAAGACGTGCATGTTTAGAAAACTGATCTAGAATATCAGCAAGGTGCGACTGCAGTCAAAAAAATAAAAGTGGTCAACGACGTAACAGAATAAGGTGTAAAATTAGTATCTGACTTGTATTCCCTTCTTAATAAAAACGAAATTCAGAAATAATATGTACTACAAATCGTAAAAGAGTAACTTAAGCAAATTTCCTGACTGCAGTAAGTCTACCTTGTCCATTAAGATGTTGAAATCAATTAATTATTTGATTTAGACCTTTTTAATCACTACCCGAGTAAAAATTCTTCGACTTGAGTTCGACTTGGCGATGTCTTGAATACGTCTCAAAGACATCGATGTCTGGCTGCGTCTCAAAACTGAGACGAGACATAAGACAATATCTTACTTTTATGGTTTCAGCATGGTGATTTCAAGTCGGCGTAACTTGTCTCAAGACGAACCTTTTCGACTCAGAAATGAGACCTCGAATGAGACTGTTAACAGATGCGAAGGATTAAAATTAATGAATGAAACATTTGTAAATATTAAATTATTTATTTTCAATTTAAAAATTCAGAATCTGTGTGTCTGAACGCGTATAACCCTGAAAAATTTTCCTCACAAAAATGAAAATTGTAATTTTTTATAAGGATCTCCTAAGCCGTTAGAAATACGTAAAAACAAACAACATTTTTGGTATCGTTGTCAAACAAGTACAATGCAAATGAAAATCTTAAAATTAATTGATTCAATATATATATATATATATTGTGTAAAGATATACAAAATTGTTTAATTATTAACAAGGATTAGCTTTTATGACAG
>CAKNYM010034801.1:0-10071 GCA_932195095.1 Andricus curvator
ATCTGGGCAACCAAGAGGGTACAAACGAAAATGTTGGAGGTACAAACAGTACAAACGACGTACAAATGTATGCAAAAAGAAAATTTGAGAAATTTTAATTTCGGGGAGATGCGTGAAGTTAGCCCCCCGAATTCAATTTTGCCCCTTATATGGTAACCAAGAGCGTACAAACGAAAATGTTGAATGTACAAACAGTACAAACGACGTACAAACGTATGTAAAAATAAAATTAAAAAAATGTGAACTTCGGGGGGCCAACTTCATGGGGGTCTGGAAAGTTGCGATTTTTCTTAAATATTCAACTTTATGTTCACTCTTCACTTAGAGCAATGTAAAAATTATTAAAATTCAACAAACATGATTGTTTAAATAATTGAAAATTTGTTACAAAATACGAAAAGAAAAGAAAAAAAAGGAAATAAAGGGCAAAAAAGAGAAAGAAATGAAAGACAGAAAAAGAAAGAATTTTAAAATATATCATATATGCAAAAAGAATTTATTTATAATTATATATGAAAAAATAATAGGGGTGGAGGGAGTGAGATTAAACGTATTTGGGAGAGGGTAGAGAATATGATAGAAGAGAAATTGGGAGAGCGTAGGAATGAAAAGGAGGAGAGGGCGGATAGGGAAAGGATAAGGTCAATGGAGTTGAGAATGGAGATAAAAGAGTAGTTAGACAGGATAAATAATATCGTGATAAGAAGGTTGAAGCTAAAGAGCGGGGAAGAAAGGGAGGGCGTGGAAGCGCTGCTACAGAGCATAGGGTGGGTTAAGGGCATGGTAGGGAAAATTAAGTTGGAAGGGAGAAAGGAGAAGGAAGTGGCGGTTGTGGAGTTGGAGAGCTGGGAAGAAAAGTTGGGGGTAATGCGAAATAAGAATAGGATAAAGGATGAGGGAGTTTTCATCGATCACGATTTGACGAGAAAGGAAAGGGATGTGCAGAGAATGCTGTACGGCAGGGCTAGGAGGGAGAGAAGAGAAGGGAGATCGGCGAAGGTAGGATATCGGAAAATAAGAGTAGACGAGAAAACGTGGTTGTGGGACGAGGAGAAAGAGGTGTTGAAGGAAGTTCAGGGGGATTTGTTTCGTAGGAAGTAGAGGGGTGGTGGTAATGCAGGGTAGAGGAGTAGTGAAGGTGCTGTACTGGAACGTAGCAGGGGTAAAGAAGAAGGATGAGGAGTTCTGGAGGTATATCAAGGAATTTGATGTTGTGGGACTGGTACAGACGTGGGTAGAAAGAAAGGAATGGGATAGAAAGAACCAAAGCTGCCAAGGGGATACAGGTGGAGACTTCAGGGGGCGGTCAGAGTGAAGAAGAAAGAAAGGGTCAGTGGGGGAATTATAACGGGGGCTAGAGATGGATTAGAGGAAAATGTTCATGGAGAGAAGAGGGGGAGGGAGTGCAAATGAGGGAAGTAAAGATAGGAGGTGTAACGTGTAAGTTTGTGACAGTGTACAATTAGGATGGTATGGAAAGAATCAAGGAAAGGGTGGAAGACTTTCTAGGCGAAAGAGATGAGAGTATGGTGGTACTGGGGGGGGGGGGTGTACTTTAATGCGAGGATGGAGAGGGAAGGGAGACTTCACAGTGAAGGGGAGAGCTTCGAAAGGAAATCGAAGGATAAGATAATAAATAAGGAGGTGGAGATTCTAAAGGACTGGATGGCGAATAGAGCAACTGGGGACGAAGAGGGAGAATACACATATGTGAGTAAGGTGGGGGTATCAGTGATAGACTATGTGGTCATGAATATGCAAGGATGGGTGGAGGCGGACAAATCTGCAGTAGAGGGGAGGGTGGAATCAGACCACCAGCCATTAAGACTGTGGATAAGAGGGGAGGGTGGATGAAGGCAGGGTGGGGAAGAAATCTCGATAGGGGAGAGAATGACCTGGACGAGGGAGGCGATCGAGAAGTATCAGGAGCAGTTAGGAAAGGTAATCTTTGAAGGGGAGTCGATGGAAGAGATATGGGAGGATGTGAAAGAGAAGGTGAAAGGGTGTGTGCAAAAGAAAGTATTTGGAAAGAAGAAGAAAGGAATGGTGAAGCCGTGGTGGGATAGGGAATGTAAAAAAATGAACAGGAAGGTGAAGAGGAAGTACAAGAAGTGGAAAGAGGGTAATGCGAAAAGGGAGGAGTACGTAGAAATGAGGAAGGCGTTTAGATTGATGCGTAAGAAGAAAGAACAGGAAAAGGAGAAAGATCTGGAAGAGGAGTTAGGAAATGTTAAGACAGAGGGAGATGTCTGGAAGATGATAAATAGGTTTAGGAAGCGTAGAGTGGGGATAAGCGAGAAGATAGGGAGTGAGGAGTGGAGGGAGTTTTTTAAAGAATCATTTCAGGGCTCAGATGCAAGGAAGAGCGATGGTGAGAGTAGAAGAACGGGGGGAGGGTAGAGATGGAGGTGTTGAATGACGATGAGATAGAGAAGCAGATGAGGTAGTTAAGAAGGTCAAAAGCAGCATGGCTGGACGGGGTAGAGACCGAAGCATGGCTGTTTAGTACACAAGAGGTTAGGGAGAGGCTGGAGGAGGTAGTGAAGAAAGTATGAAGGGTAGAAGGATTCCCAGGAGGGTGGAGAGAACCATTAATAGTGCCACTGTATAAGAAAGGAGATAGGGATAGACAGGAAAATTATAGAGGGATTACGCTAATGAATACGGCGTATAAAGTATACGCGATGGTGGTGCGGAGAGGATGCGGAAGGATGTCGAGGGGAAAGGAATATTGCCGGAGACGCAGGCGAGCTTTAGGGCTGGTAGGAGTACTATCGAGAGTATCTAAGTTCTGCAGCACGTGGTGGATAGAGAATTAGCGAAGAAGGGGTCGAGAGTGTACGCGTTTTTTGTGGATCAAAAAGGCGCGTTTCCTTCGGTGGATAGGGGGAGGTTGTGGGAGGCGATGGAGGATAGGGGAGTGGAGAGAGGCCTGATAGAGAGGGTAAGGGAGATATATAGAGACCAAAGATATGGTGAGAGGAGGGGTGGGGATTTCGGAGGGATTCTCGATGGATAGGGGGTTAAGGCAGGGGTGTCCGCTTAGCCCAACGCTTTTTGCGATTTTAATTGCGGATATGGAAAGTAAGCTGAATGTCGGGGTGGTAGGAGGAGTCAGGATAAGAGGGGTTAGAATTTGGTCACTAGCGTATGCAGATGAGATAGTGTTGCTGGCAAGAAGCGAGGAGGCCTTAAAGGAGATGAGGAAGATGTTGAGAACATACCTGTATAAGAACAGGTTAGAGCTGAATGCGGAAACGTCCAAGGTTATGGTGTTCAGAAAAGGAGGGGGAAGGGATAAGGGAGGGGAGTGTAAGTGGAAGGGAAAGGCGGTGCAGGAGGTGAAAGAGTTTGTGTACCTAGGCTCCTTGTTTCGGAGGAATGGGGGAGTTGATGGTCACATAAAAGAGAGAGTGAGGAGGGCAAATGTGGTGATGAGGCAGGTGTGGGGGTTGGGAAAAAAGTTATTCGCAGATGATTTTGGAAGGAGAATGAAATTGTTTGACTCACTAGTGATGAGTGTGATATTGTGTGGAGTACAGGTGTGGGAGTGGAAGGAAAGTGAAGAGGTCAATAGGACACAGGAGAGGTATGTAAAGTGGACACTGGGGTTGGCAAGGAACACATCTAGTTATATTGTCAGAAGGGTGACGGGGAAAACGAGTGTAGGGATTCTAGCGGGGAGTTAGGCGTGTAGATATGAGGAGAAATTTTTGGAAGAGGAGGGAAGTAAGCTGGTTAGGGAATGTTGGTTGGAGAAGGAGAACAGGAGAGGGGGTGGGAATATGGTGGTGGAAAGGGAAAGGTATTTTAGAACGAATGAACGGTAGATGGATGAAGTGAAAAGTATGCAGGAGGAAGGAAGGAAGGTATATGAATTGGTTAAGAAAAACGGCATGGAGAGAGAGAAGACAGCAGGGGAAGAGAGAATAAGAGAGTCAAGGTTTAACGGGAACTATGTGTGGACTATTCCAAGGGCGAGAGCGCAATATTAATGTGAGAAAGGAGAGAAAGGAAGTCAGGAAGAGGGTGTGTGAACTGTGTGGGAAGGGGGATGCAAGAGTGGAGGTTGGAGGAGTGCGCAGAGGTGGAAAGGAGTGGGATAAGCATGGAGGTATTGATGCATGAAAGGGGGGACAAAAGGGCAATAGCATGGGTGAAGGGAGTGTTGGGTAAGATGGAGAAGAAGAGAAGGAAGGAGGAAGAGGAATGGAGAAGGGAAGATTGTGAATAGGAGAGGAAGTAGATGTAAGTGATCTGTAAATATTGTAAATAGTAGCTACGTATTGGGTATTAGCCGCGGAAGCAGAGTTTGGCAATGAGAGGTAATGCGAAAAGTAGGGACATGCGAGCGAGGCGAGGCGAAGCGAGGAAGGCAATGCGAGAAGAGTGTGTGGTCTTAGATATAAGGTATGGATGGATGTTAGTTTTTTAAGGGTTAGTTTTAAGAAAATTCTGTAAAAAATGGAAGTGTAAGCTTTGAGTATTCTGAATTTCTGAAATCCCTCCAATACCCTAAATTCCCAAAATTCTCTTAACTCCCTGAATTTTCTCAATTCTCTCAATTACTTCATGAATTATTGTAATTTCCTTAATGCCCTGAAATTCCCTGAATTCCCTAAATTCCCAAAATTCTCTTAACTCCCTGAATTTTCTAAATTCTCTCAATTACTTAAATTTCATGAATTCTCGGAATTTCCTTAATACTCTAAAATTCTTTGAATTCGTGAAATATTTCCTTTCAATTTTCTGAATTCCTTAAATTCCCTAAATCCTGTGAAATCCTTGGAATTCTCTGAATTTCCTGATATTCTTGAATACCTTGAAAACCCTGAATTCCTTAAATATGCGGAATTCTATGAATTCCTTGACTTCCCTGAAATCTTAGAAATCCTTCAATATTCTTTTTGATTCTTCTCGGGAATTCTTCTGAATCACTGAAATTCTCCGAATGTCCGGAATTCTTTGAATATTTCGAATTTTTGAAATTCTTTGAATTCTCGGAACTCCTTGAATTCTCTGAATTCCTTGAATTCTCTGAATTCCTTGAATTCTCTGAATTCTCTGAATTCCTTGAATTCTCTTAATTCCTTGAATTCTCTGAATTCCTTGAATTCTCTTAATTCTCTGAATTCCTTAAATTCTCTGAATGCCTTGAGTTCTCTGAATTCCTTGAATTCTTTGAATTCCTTGAATTCCTAGAATTCTCTGAATTCCTTAAATTCTCTAAATTCCTCAACTTTCCTAAAAGCTCTAAAATCCTTGAAATTCTCTGAATTCCCTGAAATCCTTGAATTCCGTGAATATTCTGAATTCCTTGAATATTTGAAATTCTCTCAATTCCTTGACATCCCTGAAATCCCTGAATTTTTTGAATATTCTAAACTTCCTGAATTCTTTCAATGTTCTGAATTCCTGAAATTCTTTGAATTATCTGCCAACGGCCATACCACGCTGAAAAACCCAGTTCTCGTCAGATCACTGAAGTTAAGCAGTGTTGGACGCGGTTAGTACTTGGATGGGTGACCATTCAAGAATACTGACATGAGTGCTGTTGGCACATCGTGGGTGTGGTGAGCCCACACTTGTAGTCATTTATAACTACAAGAAAAACCTAGAAACACTACCCGAATCGGGTAGTGTCACGCCTACCCTGAAAGGGAAATGGTTTAATGGTATATATATATATCTGACTGAATTCCTGTTTTTGAAATTTTCTGAATTCCTCAAATATTTTTAATTACTTGAATTCTCTAAATTCCTTAAATTAGTCTAAATGCTCTCAAATCCTTGAAATTCTCTCAAATTCCTTATATTCTTGAATTCCTGAATTCCCTAAATATTATGAATTTTCTGAAATTCATGAATTCCTTCAATTATGAATTCTTTTGAATTCACACGTCCTAAAAAGAGACATTTAAAATTAATTTTTGTTGTTGAAAATTTACATTTTTTAATTTTGAATTAAAATTGTATCAATATTTTATCTTCGTTTTATTCTAATAATTCTAGTAATAATGAAAGAATAATTTATTGTTTTATTAAAATTGTTCAGAAAAATATTTGCTCAATCATTTTTTTTTTAAATAATTATATTTTAAACTTTTTACTCATTCGGATATTGTTTGCAACTATGAAACAAATAAATTGTAGGGACGACTGAAAAATCCCGATTAAAAAAACGAATTTAAACAATTAAAAATATTGTTTTTAATCATATTATTTATTTATTGATAAATACAATGATAAATCAATAAAATAAATATTTATTAAAAATAACTTTTTTAATTGGTTGAATTCAGGAATTTTATTATTCTGGATTTTTCAGTCGTCCAAAATTTAAACTTGATTTCTTCAAATTTTGAAATGGAGATTTGAGTACTACAATCTTTTTATTTTTACATTCTCATTCTAATGAGAAGGTATTGGTTTTATGTAAAATTTGACATAGTCGGTTTTCATCAAATGTCCACGTTTTGAGACCTCCTGAGTCAGAAAAAACGATTTTTACGAAGGTGTCTGTCTGTCTGTAGTCTGTAGTCTGTCTGTCTGTCTGTCTGTCTGTCTGTCTGTCTGTCTGTCTGTCTGTAGCCACGATAACTTTCGAAAAAATGATCAGATTTGATTGAGCTTTGGCACACTTCTTTATGGCCGAAAAATAGAGAACGAGTTCGTTAACCAGCTATTTTGGATGAAAATCCAAAAAGTGAGCACATTTTGAAAATTTTTGAGACCACTTTTTTGGAAGATTTGAAAATTCTATGTACGGTTATTAGTAGTACGCAAAATGACGAACAAAATATTCTTATGACTTTTCGTGATAAAAAAAAAATTACTGGAGTTATAGCATTTTCAAAATTCCAAAAAACAAACGAAAATGAACATTTTAAGCCGAAAAACGCACGATATGAAAAAAAGTCAAGAGGAGAAAAACGTTGATTCCTGAACACCCTATAATATTTTCATGACAACTTTTTGAATTTTTCGAAAAATAAAAAATTCAAATTTTGATCGCACAAAAAATTAATGAAAAATCAAAAAAGCCATTTTGCTGTAAAACTATGCAAGATACCAGAAAAGATCATCTCACCAAAATTGTGCACCTAAAAAAGATCTACAAATTTCTTATCATTCACTTTTTGATATGACGCGTAGTTTTTGTTTTATTCGTAAAAAACAGAATTGAAAATAGAAAAATCAAATTTTCAGACGAATATTACCAGCTACGAAAAAATGACCCAAACAAAATTTGTTCATCCATGGAAGAGGTACAAATTTATTGTGACTCATGTTTCGATAGGATGCGTGGTTTTTGTTTTATTCGTGAAAATAACATTGACAGTAAAAAAAATCAAAGTTTTGAAAAAACAATGCAAGGTACGAAAACATATAAATGAACAAAAATTGTGCATTCAAAAAAGACTTACACACCCGTAATCAATTTTTGTGGTAAGAATATATTCAAAATGAAAAATTTAACTTTTTTGATAAACGGCACAAGCTAAAATAAAATGTTAACTAATAAAATTTGTCGCCTCAATTATATCATTACTTTTCATTTGAAATCAAATACAAATTTAGTAATTTGTATATGAAGAACATATAACACGAAGCACAAAGTGCGCGCTCAGTGTATTTACCAAATCGCACGCCGTAAGTGCGCTCCAACTTTTTTGTTTCTATCATACGGTTCAAATGATTTTCAAATCAAATATCGAGCGCGAAGCGCGAGTGTCTGGATGAGAATGTGTTCCTTAAGGTCGATAGAACCTTGAGTAAATAAAGTTCCTTTTCAGTCTAAAATAAAAGCAAATTTAACAATCACTTAATATGTAGAGGTTTTGATAATTTTATAATATTTAAAAACAAACTTTTTCTTTTCATCGAAGTCGAACACGAAGTTCAAAAATCTAGAGGAGCCTAGCGTAAAGCGCGATGCAAATACGCCCGAGCGCGTAGCGCGAGGTGAATACATAATCGAGCGCGAAGCGCGAGATAAATATATGATCGAGCGCGAAGCGCGAGATCCAACAGTCGCGCGCCCTAGGCGCGCTCAAACTTGCGAGCGAAGCGAGCCGCGCGCGAAGCGCGCCATGAGAATGTGCCCGCGAAGCGGGCAGATTTTTTTCACATTCAAACCATCAGTTCTCTATATCTTTAGACTAACTGAAAAGTAATTTCACTTGTAAAAAAATGAAAGAAAGAAATTCACAGCGTCGGTAATCTTTTAGCACTTATAATTTAAATTTAAAAAATAATGTAAACCACAGCAGTATTCTGTAATTAAGAAATAAAATTTATTAATAAAATATTTTCAAATTAACAATTTTAGATTAGAATCCTCATTACATAATCAATTTTAAATTGAATTATTTAATTCTGTATTTAGTTGAACAATTTTTAAGTAAAAGCGTTCCAAGTTGAAAAAGTTCAAATAAAAATATTAAAACTAATGTACGATTTTGTTTGTCACCTACAAAAGTTTTACAATTTTCAAATGATTTTTTAATAGTTGATCTTGCTTTAATTTAAAATGTTCATAATTAAAATTGGAACGACTGAAAAATCCCGAAAAAAAAATCCCAAAAGAAAATTGCCGAAATATAAAATATCGCAACTAGGAAATTACCGAATTTAAACAATTGAAAAATTTTGTTATAAATACTAATTATTGGTTAAAAATACAATAAACAAATATTTTTACGAAGAAGAAATCATTTTTAATGTTTAAAGTTTCAAAAATTATTGTTTGAATTTAAAATAACAATAATTAAGAAAAAATTTCATCCAGACATTTATTATTCTCAAATATTGTTATTTTATATTCAAACAATAATTTTAGAAACTTTAAAAATTTAAATTATTATTTTTTTAATATTTGACTATTTTATTTTTGTAATTTTATAATTCGACAATTTTCTGTCGGTAAATTTATTATTCTGGAATTGTCCAATTTGATAATATTATAAACTGTTCAGGAATTTTATGATTCCCGAATTGTCTCATTAGGGAATTTTATTATTCGGGAACTTTATAATTCAAGAATTTTATTATTGGAGAATTTTCCAATTCGATAATTTTATTATACGGAAATTTTATTTTTCTGAAATTTTACAGTATAGGGATTTTAATTTTTCGGGTTTTTTCAGTCGTAATAAAATTCCCGGCACTGTCAAATTCTGTTTATAATATTAACGAATAATAAAATTCCCGACAGTTGATAATATTGCCGAATTTGAAAATTCCCGAATTTCCTGTTGAGTATTTTCTAATTCCGTATTGTTATAAACTATCGGGAATTTTATTTATTATAAATTTTCCAATTCGGGAATTTCACAACTCGGCAATTTTCTTATTTGAGAATTTTATTATGGAACGACTGAAAAATCCTGAAAAATAAAATTCCCAACACTGTAAAATTCCTGAATTGGAAAACTTCCGAATAACAAAATTCCCAAATTGGAAAATTCCCGAAAAATAAAATTCCCGAATTTTCTGTTGGGTATTTTCTATTCCGATATTATTATATACTATCGGGAATTTTATTATTTATAAATTTTCCAGTTCGGGAATTTTCCAATTCGAGAATTTTCCAATTTGGGAATTTTATTATTCGGAAGTTTTCCAATTCAGGAATTTTACAGTGTTGGGAATTTTATTTTTCAGGATTTTTCAGTCGTTCCATAATAAAATTCTCAAATAAGAAAATTGCCGAATTGTGAAATTCCCGAATTAAAAAATTTATAATAAATAAAATTCCCGATAGTTTATAAAAATACGGAATTACAAAATACCCAACAGGAAATTCGGCTATTTTATTATCAGGAAATTTTATTATTTGGGAATTTTATTATGGAACGACTGAAAAATCCCGAAAAATAAAATTCCCAACACTGTAAAATTCCCGAATTGGAAAAATCCCGAATAAAAAAATTTCCGAATAATAAAATTCCCGAATTGGTGAATTCCCGAATAATAAAATTCCCGAATGGGAAATTTCCGAATAATAAAATTCCCGAATTGGAAAATTTCCGAATAATAAAATTCCCGAATGGGAAAATTCCCGAATAA
>CAKNYM010034831.1:0-11668 GCA_932195095.1 Andricus curvator
AATTTGGTAGGAAATTAAACGATTTGGTTGAAAATTCATATTTTTGGCCGAAAGTTCAACTATTTTGGTTGAAAATTGATATTTTAAATGATGAATTTTCAACAAGAAAAATTCATGTATCAAACAAGAAGGTTCATGTATTTTGTTGAAAATTTGTCTTTTTGGTAGAAATTAATATTCTTGGTTGAAAATTAATCTTTTTTTGTTGAGGATTCAAGTATTTAGTAGTAAATTCATGTTTCCAGGTTGAAAATTCAACTTTTTTGTAGAAAAATAGTTTTTTTTGGCTTGATTATTCATCTTTTTCCGTTTAAAATTATCTTTTGTTGTTGTTGAAAATTCAACTTTTCAAATTGACAATTTAACTATCTTTTAAAAAATTCGTCTTATTGGCTTTTTAAATTAACTATTTTGTTGAAGTTCAACTTTTTTTGCGTCACAATTCGACCATTTGGTTGAAAGTTCTCAACTATTTGGTTGTAAATGCAACTGATTAATTGAAAATTATTATTTAAATTCAACTATTCAATTAAAAATTAATCTTTCAGGTTTAAAAGTCTGTTTTCTAATCCATATATTCAACTTTTTAACTTAAAAATTCAGTCCGAATTTAAAAGAAGAGTCTAAATGAGTTCTCTCTGCTTTAAAAATAAAACGAATTCACGAATTCATGACAAAATGATTTAACAGTGGTTGCTCACGTCTTTTTTTATATTTATGAAAAGCATAGTATACAAGTCGTACGGTCGTGAATTCTGAACAGTAATTTGGAGACGGTAACTACTATGTTGTAAATAAAGGAACCTTGTTATTTTTCGCAAAAAAGGAACTGTAGGAAAATGTTTTTTTTTCAAGTTCGGTATTTCGACAAAAACCGGGACATTTTACTACAAACCGGGACGCTTCTCAAAACACCCAAAAACCGGGACGCCTGGTCACCCTAAGTAAACAATCAAATACAAGAATTCTTGCAATTTTTCAGAAAAAAAGTGAGGTTATGTTACAACAGTAAACAAAAATCAAAGAATGCCAATAATTAAACAACTCACCCTTTTGTTGTGAATTACTAGACGATTCTTAATCCTCTCATAAAGCACAAAATAAGGATCACTTCACAATTCACAAAACGAAAAGCTAAACACGTGAGACACAAATTTTTAAAAAACGATCACGCACGCGTCTAAGGTCTAGTACGGAATTCAAAACTTGTCAAAACTTGCAAAATGGCGCGAAAACATTTGTTATGGTCCCCTGGTGTTATTTAGTGGAACTTGGGAAATCATGAGTCGCATTTTTCCCCGACAGAGTGGATCGAGTGGATTTTCCTGGGGATTCTCCGGCTACTGGAGTGTACCAAAAGTGTACCTAAAGTGTACTGGAGTGACAGCTGATTACTCCAATTTCATATTCGCCATATTTGCGTAAAGTTTTTTCTTGTGATTGTGTTCATTCATTATTTTCGTCTCCGCCCTCTCGATTGGGAAGCTTTAGTGCTTCACTTCCGGAACTTGGAAACTTAAGGGCAGATAAAGGAAAAAGTTCGAGGCTCACAGGCAAAACCAAGAAAAACAGGAACAAAATTATAGTTCGGAGCGCAATTCCTAATTGTGAGTCATTCGTAAGTTTTTGACATTCTGTATGATAAATCACTAATTAAACACTCATAGTTCCATCCACAAATGACAATCTCGACAATTAGATCGAAAGTAATCAGGACTTTATCTTCTTCTTGTGTTGATTCTTGTTGGTGTCATCGATTTTTTTAAAACGTTTCTTCCTTTTATTCGATTTTAGTATTTTGATTATGTTTTAGCAAAGAAAAAGTTCTGTTTTATAAATATATTTGCAGGTTGGTTTTTGTGTGCGCTTTTTTAGGTTATAAATGATACATTAGGATTTTTGCCTTTTTGGGTCTTCCTATGTTGTGTTATATACCTGTATTATTAGATAATCACAATAGTCTTTGTTTTGTATCCTTTCAAGCGTTACGAATAGACTAATAACGTAGTAAAATTGTATGTTTTTGCGGGGACTAAAATGTTTTGAATTTAGGACTAGACACTTGTACAGGCTATCTTATTTTGGGCAATTTTAACTTTTTAAATCCAGGTTGCACAGTTAACAGGTTGTCGACCTTGAAAACCTGGAATTCTCCTTGAATTTTATTTAAACCTTGAAAGCCTGGAAATCTCCTTGAATTTTTCACGAGAACCTTGAATTTGAATTTTTTTGCTTTTAAAACAGTAACAGGGTGTCCAGCGACCTTGAAAAACCTTGAAAACCTGGAATTCTCCTTGATTTTTTTTTAAAACCTTGAAAACCTAGAAACCTCCTTGAATTTTTCACGAGAACCTTGAATTTTTCACGAGAACCTTGAATTTGAACTTTTTTTGCTTTCAAAACAGTTATTTTACTGAAATGTGAAGAGTAATTAAAATCTTTTTGTCTATTTTGAAAGAAAAATATTGTTTAGAAGAAATATTGATACTGAAAAGTTTTTTATTTATCAAGATATAATTTATCTTTTGTTCATTACAGAATAAAGATTTCGAGGCACTTTTTCTAGACTGGTGCCAATTTTTTATAGATTACAATTAACAGACTTTAATATTGTGAATAATTCTATAAGTTTTTTATTTCTTCTGCGCTAATACAGAATGTTAATGTATACATTTTTTGTGATATTCAATTTACAAATTATAAAAATTATTAGTTGAAAATTTCGATGTTAATTCCGTTTCAGAATTATAATGAGCCATGGCCATATGATTTGAAATAATTCAATAATTTCAACGAATACGAAAGGTTTCACAAACAAAAATTTAAGAAAGATTTCACAAATGTTTCCATACATTTGACAAAGATTGTAACGATTTTAAAAAGGGTATAGTAAACCAGATTTCTAGGATTTCAAAACATTTCAAAGATTTCAAACGAGTTCAAAATTTTTTAGAAGATTTCACAAAGATTTCAAATATTTTAATGATTTCAAATGAATACAAAAGATTTCAGAAAAAGTTCACAAATATTTCAAAAATTTAATAAAGATTTTAAAGAAAACAAGAATTTCAAAGATTTTAAAAAGGGTACAGTGCACCAGATTTCAAAGATTTTAAACGATTTCAAATTTGTTTAGAAGATTTTAAAATATTTCAAAGTATTAATAAGGATTTCAAAACATTTCCAAGATTTTAAACGATTTCAAAATTTTTTAGAAGACAAAATATTTCACAAAGATTTGAAATAAGAAATGTATTAAAGATTTTTTAAAAATACAAGAATTTCAAAGATTTCAAAAAAGTGTAAATCAGCTTTCGAAGATTTCACAGAATTTCAAATATTTCAATGATTTCAAACAAATACGAAAGATTTTACAAAGAATTCATAAGGATTTCAACTGATTTCAAGTATTTCAAAGATTTCAAACAGGGTACAGTACACCAGATTTCAAAGATTTGAAAATATTTCAAAGATTTTAAAGGATTTCAACATGTTTCAGATGATTTAAAAATATTTCACAAGGATTTTAAATATTTCAATGATTTCAAACGAATACAAAATATTTCACAAATATTTCAAAGATTTTATACAAAATCTATTAAAGATTTTTAAAAAATACAAGAATTTCAAAGATTTCAAAAAGGGTACAGTACACCAGATTTCCAAGATTTTAAACGATTTCAAATTTGTTTAAAAGATTTCACAAATATTTCAAAGAATTAATAATGATTTCAAAACATTTAGGAGATTTTAAACGATTTCAACATTTGTTAGAAGATTTCAAAAGATTTCACAAAGATTTGAAATATTTCAAATGATTTTAAATGAATATAAAGATTTCACAAATATTTCAAAGATTTCATAACAAATTTATGACAGATTTTTAAACAATTCAAGAATTTCAAAGATTTCAAAAATTACACCAGATATCAAAGATTTTAAAAAATTTGAAAGATTTTAAACGATTTCAATTTTTTTTAGAAGATTTCACAAATATTTCAAAGAATTAATAAGGATTTCAAAAGATTTGAAGATTTTAAACGATTTCGACATTTTTCTAAAGATTTTAAACATTTCATTGAGTTTAAATGAATACAAAAGATTTCAGAAAGATTTTCCAAATATTTCAAAGAATTTATAAGGATTTCAAAAGATTTCAAGAATTTCAGATTTCAAAACATTAAAAAGATTTTAAACTATTTCCAACTTTTTTAGAAGATTTCAAAAGATTTAAAAATTTTTCAATGATTTAAAACGAATAAAAAAGATTTCAGAAAGATTTCACAAATATTCTAAAGAATTCATGAGGATTTCAAAAGATTGAAAGAATTTCAACCAAAGACACTAAATTTCATAACATTGCAAACATTTTAAACGATTTCAAAAGATTTCCACATATTTGAGAAGATTTGAAAAGATTTCAGTGATTTCAAACGAACACAAAAGATTTCACAAACAAAGAATCATTCCACAAATAGTTCATAGATTTCATAATGATTTCAAAAGCTTTCTTTAAAAACTGTTGGCCGATAAAAAATGAAATGGCTCATTTTTTGCATGTATAAAAAACGGTTATTTCATTATTTGATGTAAAAAAAGGAGACCTGGAAAAATTTGATTTCTTGACCTGGAAAACCTGGAAAAGACCTTGAATTTTCTTTCTAAGAATCGCTGGACACCCTGAGTAATTTTATTGAAATGCGAAGAGTAATTATTAAACCTTTTAGTCTATTATGAAAGAAACATCTCGTTTAGAAGAAATCTTGCTACTGAAATGTTTTTTATTTATCAAGATATAATTTATCTTTTGTTAATTACAGAATAAATAAAGAGATTTCAAGACACTTTTTGTAGACTGTACCAATTATTTTATAGATTGCAAAGAACAGACTTTAATATTGTGAATAATTGCATAAGTTTTTTTATTTCTTCTGCGCTAAAATAGAATATTGAAGTATACATTTTGTTGTTGTGGTATTCAACTTCAAAAGGTTACGAAATATTTCTAAAGATTTCAAAATATTTCAAACATTTCAAAATATTTCAAACATTTCAAAATATTTCAAACATTTCAAAATATTTTTAACAGTTCACAAAAATTTGACGGATGACAACGATTTAAAAAAAGGCGTGCACATCAGATTTATATAAAGGTTTCACAGCAATTTCACAAATATTTCAAATAATTAAATGATTTCAACGAATAAAAAGATTTTACAAACAAAGATTTAAGAAATATTTCAAAATATTTCACAAAGATTTCAAGGATTAAAAAAAGGCGTGTACATTAGGTTTAAAAGTTTTCACAAAAACTTCGAATATTTCATAAAGATTACAAGGATTTCAAAGATTTTAAAAAGGGTATACTAAACCATATTTCTAAGATTTCAAAACATTTCAAAGATTTTAAAACATTTCACACCAGATTTAAAAGATTTCAAAACGCTTCAAAGATTTTAAACGATTTCAAATTTTTGAGAAGATTTCATAAGATATCACAAAGATTTTAAATATTCCAGTGATTTCAAAAGAATGTAAAAGATTTCAGAAAGACTTCACAAATATTCCAATGATTTCAAAAGAATACAAAAGATGTCACAAATATTTCAAAGAATTCATCAGGATTTCAATAGAGTTTGAGAATTTCAAAGATTTCAATAAGTACACCAGCTTTAAAGATTTCAAAACATTTAAAAGATTTTTAATGATGTCAAAAAGTTTCAAGAAATTTGAGAAGATTTGAAAATTTTTTTAATGATTTTAAAGGAACAGAAAGGATTCCACGAACAAAGATTGAAGAAATATTTCAAAAATATTTAAAAGATTTCAGTATAATTTCAAAAATATTTAAAAGATTTCAAAACATTCCAACAAATTTCACAAAGTTTTCATAGATTTCAAAGCTTTTGCTTTCAAGGACTTAGAAGATTTCAACAAGGGTACAGTACAATAGATTTCAAAATATTTTAAATATTTTAAACGATATCAAAATTGTTTAGAAGATTTCAAAAGATTTAACAAAGATTTTAAATATTCCAGTGGTTTTGAACGATTACAAAAAATTTCAGAAATATTTCAAAAATATTTCAAATATTCCAGTGATTTCAAACGAATACAAAAGACTTCAGAAAGATTTCACAAATATTTCAAAGAATTTCAAAAGATTTCAAGAATTTCAATGATTTCAACAAGGGTCCAGTACACCAGATTTCAAAACATTTCAGTGATTTCAAACGATTTCAAAAGGTTTCAACCAAATTTATAAGATTTTAATGATTTCAAACGAATAAAAGAGATTTCACAAACAAAGATTTCACAAAGATTTAAAAGATTTCAAAAAATTTCACAAAGATTTCAACAAGGGTACAGTACACAAGATTTCAGAGATTTCAAAAGATTTCAAACGGTATCAAAACAAATATTACAAATATTCCAGTGATTTCATACGAATAAAAAATATTTCAGAAACATTTCACCAATGTTTCAAAGTAAAATTTATCGATTTCAAATTCAAAATATTTCCTATTGGTTCAAAAATTATGACGAATTTGTTATATTTACAGCTTTTACTAGTGAACAATAATAAACAAATTAACGAATTTAAAAATAAATTTTCTTGCGCAGTAACAATTTTTTTGAAAATGTGCAAAAACATGTTCTTTTGGATTGAGTCATATGCAGACATTTAAAAAAAGTTGATTATGTCGAACCTGAAATTTATTCAGCTTGAACCAAAGAAACATTTTATCATTTTTTTTTTTTGTTCGGAAAAAAACTTTTGTCGTGATTTAGGATTTTTGGGATTTCATTTTTTTTGTGATTCCCATTAATCAAAAATAATAACATGTTTCTTTGGTTCAGGCTGAAGTAATGTCAGGCTTAAATCAATCCAAAAAACATGTTTTTGTACATTTTCAAAAAATGTTAAATAAGGCAAAATTTGTTGTCTTTTTTTTTTAAATTTTTAATTGTTAATTTAAAAAACGGAACAGAAGATATTAACCGATTTCAAAAATTTGAAAAAGGGTACAGTACATCAAATTTCAAAGATTTCAAATAAGTTCAAAGATTTCAAACGATTTCAAGAGGCTTCAAAACATTTTAGAAGATTTCAAATAATTAAATGATTTCAACGAATAAAAAGATTTTACAAACAAAGATTTAAGAAAGATTTCACAAATATTTCAAAAGATTTCACAAAGATTTTAAGGATTTCAAAAATTCAAAAAAGGCGTGTACACTAGATTTAAAAGTTTTCACAAAAACTTGGAATATTTCGTAAAGATTACAAGGATTTCAAAGATTTTAAAACATTTCTTAAAAGATTTCAAAACGTTTCAAAGATTTTAAACGGTTTCAAATTTCTTAGAAGATTTCATAAGATATCACAAAGATTTTAAATATTCCAGTGATTTCAAAAGAATGTAAAATATTTCAGAAAGACTTCACAAATATTTCAAATATTCCAATGATTTCAAATGAATACAAAAGAAGTCACAAATATTTCAAAGAATTCATCAGGATTTCAATAGAGTTCAAGAATTTCAAATATTTCAAGAAGTACACCAGCTTTAAAGATTTCAAACCGTTTAAAAGATTTTTAATCATGTCAAAAGGTTTCAAGAAATTTGAGAAGATTTGAATCATTTCAAAGGAACAGAAAAGATTTCACGAACAAAGATTAAAGAAAGATTTCAAAAATATTTAAAAGATTTCATACATATTTCAAAAATATTTAAAAGATTTCATAAACATTTCAAAACATTCCAACAAATTTCACAAAGTTTTCATAGATTTCAAAGCTTTCGCTTTCAAGGACTTAAACGATTTCAACCAACAAGGGTACAGTACAACAGATTTCAAAAAATTTTCAATGTTTCAAACGATATCAAAATGGTTTAGAAGATTTCAAAAGATTTAACAAAGATTTTAAATATTCCAGTGATTTTAAACGATTACAAAAAATTTCATAAATATTTCAAATATTCCAGTGATTTCAAACGAATATGGAAGATTTCACAAATATTTCAAAACATTTCAGTGATTTCAAACGATTTCAAAAGGCTTCAACCAAATTTATAAGATTTTAATGATTTCAAACGAATAAAAGAGATTTCACAAACAAAGATTTCAAAAAATTTCACAAAGATTTCAACAAAGTTACAGTACACTAGATTTCAGAGATTTCAAAATATTTCAAACATTTTAAACTATATCAAAACAAGTATTACAAATATTCCCGTGATTTCAAACAAATACAAAATATTTCAGAAACATTTCACAAATGTTTCAAAGAATTCATAAGGATTTCAAAAAATTTCACAGATTTTAAGCGATTTGAAAAGATTTCAATGATTTAAAACCAACATAAAAGATTTCGTAAACAAAGATTGAAGAAAGATTTCACAAATATTTCATTAAGATTTCAAAAATTACACAAAGATCTCAAAGTTTTCAAGAATATTAAAGATTTTACAAAAGCTTTAAAAAATTCCAAAAGAGTTCTGAAAGATTTCACAGAAATTTTAAGGTTCCACTAAGGTTTGTAATACTTCAAAAAATTCAAACGAATTCACAAAGATTTAAAAAGTTTTCACGAAGACTTCAAAGATTTCAAAAATACGACTTCTGTTCGCAAAAAATTAAGAATTTGTTTATTTATGTTTCGGCTTTCTTTAGAAATCGTTGGTCAATAAAAAATGAAATGGCTCATTTTCCACATAATATATAACAAACGTTTATTTCATTATTTGATGTAAAAAAATGAGACCTGGAAAACTTGATTTCTTGACCCGGAAAACCTGGAAAAGTCCTTGAATTTTGTTCCGAAGAATCGCTGGACACCATGTTTTAAGATCCAGGCTGCACAGTTAAGAATTTAGAAAATTAATATAACTTACATGAACTTGTGCTTGTTTATTTGTTTTTTAATATTTCAAATATTTTCATTTTTAAACCAAAAAGATTAATGTGCACCAACATCGTTGAATTTTCAAAAAAGAAGTATAACTTTTTAACAAAATTGTTGTATTTTCAACAAAATAATTCAATTTTGAACCAAATAATAAAATTTTAAACCAAAAAAGATAATTTTTCTGACCAGAAATTTAATAGTAGACTTCTCAACTGAAAAGAATGAACTTTAAAAAACATAGTTGGATTTTTGTATTGAGTTCTATTAATTCAGTTAGAATTTGAGTGCGGAAAAATGAGATAATTTATAGATTTAGGAATAGCATTTTAAATAAACATTGAAGTTTATTTTTAATACTTGAAAAATGTTGTGACACTATCTTTACACTATTTTTTTTTAATTTTCTGACACTATTTTCGATTTCTAAAGTGATTCCGAGGCCTGGTTTAAAATTCAAGAGTTTTCAATTGTAACTCTTCAAAATTATAGAACTTTTAATTTTTAATCTTGAAAATTGAAGACTTTTTAATTTGATTTAATTTAGATGCACGGTTTTCTTCATTTAATCCAAAATCGTCAATATTAGTTGAATCGAGTTGAAACTCAACCGGGTGTCCAGCGACCTTGGAAACCTGGAATTCTCCTTGAATTTTTTTTAAACCTTGAAAACCTGGAAATCTCCTTGAATTTTTCACGAGAACCTTGAATTAATTTATTTTTATTTTAAACAGTTATTTTATTGAAATGCGAAAAGTAATTTAAATCTTTTAATCTACTATGAAAGAAATATCTCGTTTAGAAGAAATCTTCCTACTGAAAAGTTTTTTATTTATCAAGATATAATTTATTTTTTACTCATTACAGAATGAGTAAAGAGCTATGGCCATATAACGGATTTGTCAAGGGTTTCACCACTCGGTTTTTGAGTTACACCAGATTACAAAATATTACTAAATGTTTCAAAATATTTTTAAGGATTTTGAACATTTGACAAAGATTTCACGGATTTCAAAGATTTAAAAAAGGCGCGTACATCAGATTTCAAATATTTCACAAGAATTTCACAAAGCTTTTAAAACTTTCAAAAGATTTAAAGGATTTCAAAGATTTGAAAAGGGACACGGTATACCAGATTTCAAAGATTTTAAAATATTTCGAAGATTTGAAACGATTTCAAAAGGTTTCAAAACATTTTAGAAGTTTTGAAAAAATTTCACTAAGATTTCAAATAATTCAATGATTTCAACGAATAAAAAAGATTTCACAAACAAAGATTTAAGAAAAAATTCACCAAATATTTCAAAAGATTTGACAAAGATTTCACACAAATTTCCCAAAGATTTCGAACATTTCATAAAGATTGCAAGGATTTCAAAGATTTGAAAAAGGCGAGTACACCAGATTTAAAAGATTTCGAACATTTCCTAATATTTTAAAAATTTCAAAAGATTTCAAAGCTTTTAAAAAGGTTATAGTAAACCAGGTTTCTAAGATTTCAAAATATTTTATACAGATTAAAATTTTCCAACCAGAAAGATGAATTTTCTACCAAGAACGTTAATTTTCTACCCAAAAGATAAATTGTCAACAAAATGCATAATTTAATAACCACATAGTTGAATTTAAAATCGAGAAGATTAATTTTTTACCAGAAAAGAATTTTCAATGAAATATGTACATAAATTATTAACCAAGTAGTTGAATTTTTAACCAAGAACATTAATTCTCTAACGAAAAAGATAAATTTTTTACAAAAAATGGAGCAGTTAAATTTTCATTGAAGAGAATTACTTTTTAATAAATAAACGAATTTCTATTATCATATTCTGTTATTATACGAAATTTAATATTTATTATTTGATTTTAACTAAAAAGCCAAAGAAAAACTGAAAACTTAAGAAGAACCCTCAACGTCCTAGCATTACTCTAAGAGAAGATAGTTATAAACAATAACAATTTATTTAAAGAAATATGTTTGGTGAATTGCAGTAATTATTACCGCGTTCTATGTAAAAAGTGGACAAAAAGTTGAATATTTCAGAAAAAAACCGCAAATTTTTAGCATTATTCCAAGAGAATATCATGACAAATAATAATAAATTGTTTGAGCAATTATTTTTGTAAACTCGAATTACGTATTACCTCACTCTAATTGAAAAGTGGACAGAAAGTGGAAATTTTAAGTAAAAAACGGCAACTTTCTAGCATTATTTTAAGAGAATATTGTTATAAATAATAATAAATGGTTTAAACAATTATTTCTGTTAAATTTAATTGATAATTGCCTCACTCTAACGGAAAAGTTGAAATTGAATTTTCAATTAAAATGATGAATCTTCAACAAAAAAAATGAATCTTTATCAAGAGTTTAAGTCTCAACCAAGCAGTTTCATTTTTAATCAAAAACGTAGATTTTCAACTAAAATGATGAATCTATAACTGGAATAGTTGATTTTTCAACCAAAAAGATTAATTTTTAAATAAAAAAAATATATATATACAAAATATATATTACATTTTCAGGTAAACAAATTAATTTTCATTTAAAAAAAAAAACTAATTTTCAACAAAATAGTTCAATTTTTAATCAAAGTGATGCATTTTCAATTAAAATTTGTATTTGTATTTATTTATGAAAAGTCCCTAGGGCTAGACAGCCCTATAAGGAACAGGTGATACATATTAATACAATAGAATATGGTAGCGATCGATCGGACAATTAATAAAAAGTAAAAATAAAAGAAATAAAAATAA
>CAKNYM010034839.1:0-10349 GCA_932195095.1 Andricus curvator
AGTAACCTTTCTTTTCATCATGTAAAAATTAAAAATACAGCCATATCTCATTTCCAGCAACCATTCTTCTTATTATGTCAAAAATTTCAATTCAACTATATTCCAATTCCAGCTACCTTTCTTTTCATTGTGCAAAAAAAAAGAAAATACAACCATATCCCATTTCCAGTAACCTTTCTTTCCATTATGAGAAAAGTGAAAATACAGCCATATCCCATTTCCAGCAACCTTCCTTTTCATTATGTAAAAAGTCAAAATACAACCATATCCCATTTCCAGTAGACCCCTTTCATCGCGAAGAAAATTGTATTCTGTAAAATCGTATTCTGACATTTAAAGAATCATTACTTTATTAACAAATTTCACTACTATATATGTATACTAGTAACGTAAAAAAAAATCTTATTTTCTAGATTAGTGTGTTTTTTTTATGCCTAGCATATTCGACCATTTTTTTAAATAATTTTTTAAGTTAGAAATATAAATTCAAATTTTGTATAACCTTCGATCGAACACTGAATTACGAGTTGAAACTACTTGATACTGGTATCAGAATACTTTTAATTAAATTCTTTAGGCATTTTCTTCATTTGAGAACCTTTTTTAGTACTAACTATTTCATTTTAAGTAATCTTTTTTAGTTAAAAATTCAACTATTTGGTTGAAAAATAATCTTTTTCTGTTGAAAATTCAAGTGCCTGCTTAAAAATTCATGTATTTTGTTGATAATTAATCTCTTTTGGTAGAAAATTAATACTTTTTTTTAAATTAATTCTTCCTGTTGAAGATTTATCATTTGAGAATTAATTTTCTTCAATGGAAATGTAACTATTCAATTTTTGGTAGGAAATTTATATTTTAAATTGAAAATTGATCTTTTCTAGTTAAAAATAGATTTATTTTTCTGAAAATTCGTATTTTAGATAGAAAAATAATCTTCTTGCTTGAAAATTCATCCTTTTTGGTTACAAATGCAACTGGTTGGTTAAAAAATTAATCTATTTTGGTTGAAGATTCAACTATTTTGTTAGAAATTTGAGTTTTTTGGTTGGATTCAACTGTTTTTTATTTTAAATTAAAATATTTTTTGTTTGAAATATTAACTATTACATGTTTCTTTGAGAATTCAGTTTTTTGTTTTGAAAAATCTACTACTTGGTTCAAAGTTTAACTACTTTGCAAAAAATTCATTTTTGTTTGGTTGAATATTCATGATTTTAGTTGAAAATTCAACTATTTCGTCGTAAATTAATTTTTTTGTCAAAAATTTAATTTTTTTATTTGAAAATTTATCTAGTCCTTTTATGGTTAAAATTTATCCTTAATAAGTTGAAAATTCAACGTTTTGGTAAAAAATTAATGTATTTTGTTGAAATTCGTCTTTTTAGTTGAATTCAACTAGTTGACATTTTTTTTTAATTCGTTTTTTAAACTGAAAATTTAATGATTCCATTTATGGTTAAAATTTCATTTTTTGTAGCTGAAAATTCAACTCTTTGGTTAAAAACTCATAAATTTTTTTGAAAACTCCTATTTTGGTAGAAAATTAATCTTCTTGGTTGAAAATTCAACTTTTAAGAATATCCAAATATTTTTCGATGAAAGTTAATTCTTTCTACTTGAAGTCTACTATTATATTTTTGGTTCAGAAATAAATTCTTTTCGTTAAAAAGTCGACTATTTTGTTGAAAAATGTAATTATTTTGTTGAAAATTCAACTTTTTTGTCAACGAGTAATATTTTTTGGAAAAAAATTCCACTACTTGATTGAGAGTGCAACTACTTTGTTAAAAAACTCATTTTATTGATAATTGACAATTCAATTTTTCATCAAAAATTCATATTTTCGGGTTTAAAATTCAATTGTTTTGTAGAAAATTCGTCTCTTTGTCTTGGAAATTCAATTGTTTGATCAAAAATCGTCCTTTGGATTAAAAATTCTACTATTTGGTTAAAAAAATTATTTTGATCAAAAATAACGTTTTTGTTGAAAATGTATGTTTTTAGGTTGAAAATTCAAATTTTTGTAGAAAATTGGATTATTGGGTTCAACTATTAACTCCACTATTTTGTTGAAAATTAATTTTCTTAACTGAAAATTTATCATTTTTATTTTTGGCTGAAAATTGATCGTTTTCAGTTTAAAACTCAAGTATTAAATTTTTCATTAAGAATTTTTTATTTTAAAATTAATTTTGGGTACTGAAAATTCAAGTATTCTATTTTTGGTTGAAAATTGACCGTTTTTAGTTGAAAATTCAATTATTCGACTGAAAAGGAATTTTTTGGGGAAATTTATATTTTCGGGTTTAAAATTCAATTGGTTTGTAAAAAATTCGTCTTTTTGTGTCAAATATTTGTCTTTTGGGTTGAAAATTCTATTATTTTGGTAGAAAATGCAACTATTTGGTTGAAAATGAACTTTTTCATTGAAACTGAACTTTTTGGTTGAAAATTATTATTTTATGGTTGAAAATTCAACTGCTTTGTTGAAAATTCGTCTTCTTTGGTTTTATTTAATTATTTAATAAAAATTTATGAGGTAATAATAATTTAATATTAATTAAATTTTTTTGAAAATACATTTTTTGGTTGATTACAACTCTTTTTGAATTAAAAATCAAATTTTTTTTAATGAAATATTGTTCACATTTTTTTAATTGAAAATTCAACTGCTTGGATAAAATTTGAACTCTTTTGTTAAAAATTTATTTTTATTGTTAAAGATTCATCATTTTATTTGAATATTCATCAGTTTGGTTGAAAATTTAACAGTTTTTTCGACATTTTTTTATACAAAAAATTAATTTTTTAAATTTAAAATGTAAATATTCCATTTTTGTTAAAAAATTATCTTTTTTAATTAAAAGGCTTAACTGTTTTGTTAAAAATTGGACTTTTTTGGATTTAAAGTAAAATCCTTTTTTCTTAAATTTTTTTAAACTGGAAATTGAACTATTTCATTTTGAATTAAAAATTTTATCTTTTATTTTTTAAATTCAACTATTTGGTTGAAAAATTATGTCTTTTAGTTGAAAACTCAACTATTTGGTTGAAAACATAGGTAAGTTCAAAATTCAATTGCGTATTTGGTTAAAAGTTGAATTATTTTTTTGAAAATACATATGATTATTTTGTTGAAAATTCATCTTTGTGTGTTGAAAATTCAATTCTTTGGTTGAAAAATTCAACTTTCTTGTAGAAAATGTAATTATTTTGTTGAAAATTCATTTTTTTCGGTAGAAAAGGTCTTGGTTGAAAATTAATCTGCCTCGGTTGCAAATTAAACTGTCTTATAAAAAATTCACCTTCTGCTTTTAAAATTCAACTATTTGGTTGAAAATGCAATTATTTTTGGTTGAAGTCTAATTTTTTTTAACTCAACTATTCGGTTGAAAATTCATCTCTCAGGGCTTAAAAGTAAACTGTTTTCTAAAAAAATCGACATTTCAGCTTGAAAACTCAACTCTTTCATTGAAAATATTTATCTCTTTTAGTGGAAAGTTCATCTTTTTTAGTTAAAAATTTAACCAAAAACACATACCCAATTTTTTTATATTATGTGTTTATGGAAAATATAATACATATTGTAGTAGGCAATATAACTAAAAACATTGCATACAATTTTTGTAAACAGATGGGGTGTGTCAAAAGTATGTTTGTTGGGGAGGGGCAAGGGGTAAAGTATTTAGAGTGTGGAGTAGAGGGTGAGAAGAGATAGATGGGATGAGGGTCTTATGTTAGTGGAGGAGTGATAGGATAGTTGAGAGGCCAGACAAATAGAAAAAGAGGGGCTCTTTTAAGTGATAGTTGTTGGAGAGGGGCAATGGGGAAAGTAGTTAGAGGGAGTAATAAGAGGGGTGATGAGAGGGGGGTGAGATAAGATGAGAGTCCTAGTGGAGGAACGATGGGAAAGGTGATTGGCTAGGGGAATAGGAAGCGAGGGGCGAGTTTAAGGGATGGTTGTGGGCGAGGGGCACGAGGGAAAGTATATAGAGAGGCTGAAGGTAATGGAATGAGAAATAACAGATGTGACGAGGGATTCAGTAGAGGGGTGATAGGAAAGTTGAGTGGCCAGGAGAATAGAAAGGAAGAGGCTATTTTAAGGGATGGTTGTGTAAGAGGGGCAATGGAGAAAGTAGTTCGAGGGAGTAAGGAGAGATGGGATGAGAAACTTAGTGAACGTGTGATGGGAAAGGTGAATAACTAGGGGAATAGAAAGGGAGTGGCTTAAGTAGACAGAGGAAGGAGGAAAAAGTGACAGATGAGTTGAGATTCCTAGTGGAGGGATGATGGGAAAGGTGAGCGAATAGCGGAATAAGAAGCTAGGGACGACTTTAAGGAATGATGGCAGAAAGGCAAGGGGAAAGTATTTAGAGGGGTGAAGGGAATGGAAGGAAAAGTAAGAGATGTGATAAGGAATTTAGTGGAAGGCTGATGAGGAAGGTGACTGGCGAGGGAAATAGGAAGCGAGGGGCGAGTTTAAAGGATGATTGTGGGAGAGAGGCAAGAGGGAAAGTATATAGAGAGGGTGAAGGTAATCGAATGAGAAGTAAGAGATGTCATGAAGAATTTAGTGGAGGGCTGATGAGAAAGGTAAGTGACTAGAGAAATAGAAAGGAATGAGGGGCTTAACAGGATGTTTTGTGGAAAAGGGTCAAGGAGGAAAGTAGTTAATGGGGGGGGGGGGGGATGAGAGATGGGATGAGAATGCTAGTGGAGGGGTGCTGGGAATGGTGATTGGCTAAGGTACTAGATAGAGAGTATGTGGATTTATGGGATGGTTGTAGGAGAGGGTCAAGTGGAAAATAATTGCAGAGGGAAGAAGAAGAGGGGGAGAAGTGAGAGATGAAATGAGAGTCTTAGTGCTGAGGTGATGGGAAATGTTAGTGGATAGGAGAATAGAAAGGAAGGGACTAGTTTAAGGGATGGCTGCCGGAGAGGGGCAATGGGCAAAGTAGTTAGAGGGAGTAAGGATAGGCGGCTGAGAGACGGAATCAGGGACTTAGTGGAGGGGTGATGACAAAAGTGAGTCGCTACGGGAATAGAAAGAGACCGGTCTAAGTAGTCAGAGGGGGGAGAAATGAGAGACAAAATGAGGGTCCTAGTGGAGGGGTGATGGGAAAGGTGAGTAGCTAGGGGAATAGGAAGAGAGCAGCGGTTTGACGGATGGTTGAGGCAGAGGGGCAAGGGGAAAGTAGTTAAAGGGAGAAGGAAAGTAATCAGAGAGTGGGTGGGAGTAGAATAGGAAAAGTGAAAGATGACATGAGGGTTTTGGTTGAGCGATGGGAAAGGTGAGTGTCTAGGGAAATAGGAAGAGAGGGGCGAGTTTAAGGGACGGTTGTAAGAGAGGGGCAGGGAGGAAAGTATATGGAGGGGGTCCAGGGAATGGAATGAGAAGTAAGAGATGGGATTAGGGATTAAGTGGAGGGTGAATGGGAAAGGTGAGTGGCTAGGAGGTTAGAAAGTGAGTGGTTCACTTAATGGGATGGTTATGGGGAAGAGTAAAGCGGGAAAGTAGTTAGAGGATGGAGAAGTGAGAGATGGGATAAGGTTCCTCGTAGAGGGGTGATGGCTGAGTGATGGGTGAGTGGCTAGGGGATAATATCTTTGCTAGAGGAATAGAAATGGAGTTCGTAAAAGAGATGGTTGTAAGGGAGGGGCAAGGGTGAAAGACTTAGAGGAGGTGAGAAGAAGGGGGAGAAGGGAAAGATGAGATACAGATCTTAGTGGAGGGGTGATAGGAAATTTGAGGGGCCCAGGGGAATGGAGAAGGGGTTTCAAACTTAACTCTCGTAAAGGTGCAGATTGAGAGGAAGTGGTGATAAGGGAAAGAGAATCATCGGCTTGTTTGGCGTAGAATTTTGATCAGTTTCATATTATGAGAAAAAAAGGTGGTGTCATCAATTTTATCAACATTTGAACAGCAGTATTTATTCAGTTTGGATCAATTGTGCTTCCATTTTTATCAAGTTTAAGTAAATCTTCATTGTATAAAACTGGTAAATTTGAAATTTTTACTATTGCATGTTTTCAATAAGAAATAAATTCTTTCATTTAAAATGCTTGTAAATATTGTTAAATCTTAACACTTGGATATTTAATCATAAAATTGATCAATTTTAAAGCCTGTCTATTTGAATTTGTTATTAGGATCAGTGACGGGTAAGTTAATTTTTGTAAAGTTAACTTTTTACAAAAAAAGACAAACTTTTAACAAAATACATGAATTTTTTTTCAATTGAAAAAATAATTTTGAACGAAAAAAAGATGATTTCTTGAAGAAAAATGTAATAGTTGATATTTCAACCAAAAAATATTTTTATTTTAAATCAAAAACAGGTTCAACCAAAAAATAATTTTTCAACAAAATAGTTGAATTTGCAGTCAAGACAGAAAAAAAATCTACCAGATTGTTGAGGTTTTAAGCCAAAAAAGCGAATTTTCAACAAAAAAGTTGATTTTCAACCAAATAATAACATTTTATCGTAATAGACGAAATTTTAACAAACAAACAAAAAATTTTCAACAAGATTATTTAATTTGAATCCAAAGAGATGAATTTTTAATAAAATAAATGAATTTTCAGCTGCAAAAGAAGAAAAAAAAAAGAATTTAAAAAAAAATATATGAATTTTCAACTAAAAAAGATCCATTGTCAACCAAAAATGTTATAGTTAAATTTTCAATTTAACAAATTGATTTTCAATGAAAAAAGATGACTCCTCAACTAATATATTTCAACAACAACAAAATTAATTTTAAATCAAAAACAGTTTAATTCAACCAAAAAACTAATTTTCAACAAAACAGTTGAATTTGTAACCGATTGAAATGATTTTTTTTCAAAATCGTTCAATTTCGAACAAAATAATTAATTTTTCAACCAAATACTTCAATTTTCAACCAAAAAGATGAATTTTCAATTAAAATAATAAGTAAAATAACTGGAATAGTTAAATTTTCGGTTAAAAAAATTTATTATCTACCAAAGAGAAATGAGTATTTAATTCTGAAATTCTTTTTTTTATTTCCTTCTAAGTCTTTTTATATTATTATTAATAATAATAATAATAATAATAATAATAATAATAATACTATAAAAAGACTTAGAAAGAAACAAAAAAATAATTTCAGAATTAACTATTCATTTCTTTCTAAGTCTTTTTATATTATTATTATTAATAATAATATAAAAAAGACTTAGAAAGAAATAAGAAAAATAATTTCCGAGTTAAATATTCATTTCTCTTTGGTTGATAATGAATTTTTTTCACCGCAAATTTAACTATTCCAGTTATTTTACTTATTATTTTTATTGAAAATTTATCTTTTTGTTTGAAAATTGAATTATTTGTTTGAAAATTTAATTGCTTTATTCGAAATTGAACGATTCTGAAAGAAAATCATTTCAATCGGTTACAAATTCAACTGTTTTGTTGAAAATTAGTTTTTTGGTTGAATTAAACTGTTTTTGATTTTAAATTAATTTTTTTTTTAACCAAATTTTTGTCATTTTTAAAATTTTTTAAGAAACAAAAAAAATAATTGTATTTCTAAAAGTTGTATTAATATAATTTATCTATATTATTATAATACTTTTAGTTGAGAATTCATCTTTTCTCGTTGAAAATTAATTTTTGCAATTGAAAATTTAACTATAACATTTTTGGTTAACAATGGATCTTTTTTAGTTGAAAATTCATATATTTTGTTTAAAATTCGTCTTTCTTGGTAAAAAAATTAATCTTCTTGGTTGAAAATCCATCTCTTAGGTTTCAAATTGCACTATTTTGTTGAAAATTAATCTTTTGTAGCTGAAAATTCATTTATTTTGTTAAAAATTCATCTCTGGTTGCAAATTCGACTTTTTTGGTTGCAATTTCGTCTATTATATTTTTCATTGAGAATTCATCTTTTTGGATAAAAATTTTATTATTTGGTTGAAAATCAACTTTTTTTGAAAATTCGCCTTTTTGGCTTGAAACTTCAAGAATCTGCTAGATTTTTTTTCTTTCTTGATTGCAAATTCAACTATTTTGTAGGAAAATTATTTTTTGATTGAACATTTTTGGGAGAGAAATTTCAATTTTCCTATATTGGGCCATACATTTCTATGGCTATCTGCCACCACAATTTGAATAGCAAAAATGAAAAAATAGTTGGAAAAGCAATAAAAATTGATTGATAGTCTTAAAAAAAACTTGTGAACTACATTTCGAAAGTAACTAAAAAAATAACTTTTTTTTAGTTGCTGTTACCACTATCGTTACAAAAAAGAAGTAAATAGTTACAGTAACTATTTAAAAGGAACTAGTTACTTCCCATCCCTGATTAGAATTATTTATAATTTATTATAAAATAACTACAAAGGACTCATAAAGGATGTTAAAAATACTCGAGTTATTATGATAAAAAAGCCATTTTATATATTTTAATTATACATACGATATATCGTCATTACAAGACAAAAAATACGCTCTTAAATAATAAAGATATTTCAATGAAAATAATTATCTAATAAGTAAGCTATAAAAACAAAACTTAAAAAGTACAGTCATTTTCAATATTTTCAAGAGAACTGCGTTGATTGGAATGCAAAAATCGAGGCAGATATATAAATATATATTCGCTTGAAAGTAGTCAGAAGAGCAAGTAGTTTAAACTTGATCAACTTCTACTATAAATGCAGATAAATAAATTATTTCATATTTCATATTTTAATTTATAAACTATATGAAAGCAACCTAATCACACGAATGTAAAATTTATAAAAAAATTAAGAATAGAGTGCTGGAAATATTGATTATCGATAAATGATTTTCAGAATTTAAAAAACGTCGCGCCTGCGCGATTAGAAAAAATAAACATTTGATAAAAAATACAACAAATTCATAGTCTCTAAAAAGTCTCTGATATAAAGCTTTTTTTTAATCCATCACTCCATTCATTAATCTTATTATGCGTGAACTTCGATAAAATATAACAGTCACATGATTACTTCTAAAACTAAAAATATCTCTTTGATTACACATTTTTTTTGTTCCGCGTTTTAAAAATTATCAGATAAGATATTGGAAATGGTAAGGTTTTAAGGGAAAGCTAAAAGATTATAAAAATTTGAACATATAAAATGTTCACATTTCTTTTTTCCTGTCGACTTCTCTGTATAATTCAGAAAATTTATTAATTTTGATATAATTTGCAGATTTCTTTTCATTTGCAAATTGTCTTTCTCTCTTCTTTTAAAAAGAACTCGCTCACGTTCTGTCCCTCCTTTTTGTTTAATTTCTTTCATAAAAAGTCATCCTTTTGCGGATGGAGTGGTTTTCTGTTAATTTCCACCAACAGACTGTAACTTCTCAGGTTTCCGAATAACATAGACCACAGACTTTCGAATACTGACTTCAACTCAGATTTCGTTTTGCTCGAGAAAACGAGTTTTTCATATCAAATGACTCGGACTCACTCTAATTTGATATTCCATTCGATTCGCGACTCCCACGAAGAGTCTCTCGCGCTGATCGGCTTTCTGCCTTGAAATTTTCTCCTGAGACTCAAAAATTCGAGTTTTTACTCCACTGTGACGGATTTTGCAAGATTTCTGGGACAGTCAATGTTGCAGCCTCGCAAAACTGCAATGTGGAAGGACAAAAGCTGCATTGGAATGACTGTCAAAACTCCTTGGAGACAGTCCACAGTTTTTGGAATCTCCAGAGTCCTGTCGGCAAAGGATTTTGTTTCTTCGTCTCCTTCTTCACAGATGACGATTGGCCTGCCATCTCGTGCTGTAACTTGCTGCAGGGCATTCATGCATTTCTGAAGAAAAAAAATTATTCAGATTAGGAAACATAATTAGAGTTAAAATTTGAAAATTTTAATTTAGATTAAAACAGCGTGTCTATTAGGGTGGTCCAAAAATGCATTGGACCAATTTTTTTTTGAATTTTTATCGGGACTCCCCCCAAATTTGTTCGAATCCACCCAAAAATAAATCCATTTTTTTTTGTTTTGCAAAAAGTGAGGTAATAATTAATTAAAGTTAACAGAAAAGTTGTTTAAACAATTTAATATTGTTTATAACTATCTTTTCTCAGATAAGTGCTAGAAAGTAGCGGTTTTTTCTAAAATCTTTCACTTTGCATCGCCTTTTTATTTATGAACAAGTAATAAGTCAACCACAACAAAAATGATTTTTCGAAAGGTATTGTTGTTTTAAGCGAATTATTTTTGCACTTTCCCAAATGCTTAAAAAAATTAATTTGAAGAAAAAAAGCTATTTTACACAAGAGGCAAAAACAAAGAATAGAAAAATCTGCCCGCTTCGCGGGCACATTCTCATCGCGCGC
>CAKNYM010034865.1:0-10146 GCA_932195095.1 Andricus curvator
AAAAATATACTAGAAAATTTCTGGTGAGTTTTCTCGAGAATTTTCCGGGAAATTCTACTCACCGGAAATTCTCGAAAATTTTCAGGAAAATTTACCCGAAAGAATTTTGAAGAAAAAAGATTATCAGTATAAATAAATAAAATAAACTTGCCTTATTTACTGAATTATCAAGTCGAGTTCTTCATTTTGAACTTGATTGAAGTCTCGACGACATGTCTTGCATAGAACCTATCATTCGGCTCCTCTTTCCTCGTTAGTTGAGGAGCAGTGCATGCACGCTCGTTGCAGAGTTGACCAAATGCACCATAAATGTACCCCATCATTAAAAAAAAACATCAATACAAATTATCATTCAATTTTCCACGAAGATTAACCCAAAGTTGTAAAAAAAAAAAAAATATATCGAGACAAAAAATGTGCCTCCCTCTGGAATCGAACTCCCGGTTGTACCAAAGCTTCACAGATCACTCACTGACCATTCAGGTGTTCCAAAAATGGACAGGAGATTTTTTCTTCAATTTTCATGCATATCGCCCCCAAATTTGTTCGAATCCTCAGAAAAAAAAAAAAAATGATATGCAGAGGTCCCGCAAGCCCAGGGGCATGACACGATTATTATGATTATAGTCCCCAATTTGACTCAGCGGGAAAAATGCGAAACTGCAGCGCTGATCGCCTTTCGCCCAATTATCTTGTTTAAATTTAAATGAAATATTAGAATTCATGCATTTTTTCGATTATATTCACATTTATAAAATATTAACGCGATATAAACATCGGATTTTGTAGTTATGAATTAAACATATATAAGTTACGTGTAAAAGAAGGTCTAATTTATGATAACAATATTTGATACATTTCTTATCTTTATATTTATATTATGCACTGTGATTATGTATACCTAAACTCGTAAAATAACACTTAAACTAGTAAAATATCGACGTCCAACAGAAAGGTTTTACCAAAAAAAAGCAAAAATTCTAAAACTTTTGATAAAATTGTTACGTTAGGCGGGTTACACGTAAAGAGATTTCGATGGTTATATTTTGACATTGGATGTTGACACGTCCATTTTGGTTATTTTGAACGTTCCGGGAACGTTCCAGGAACGTTCCCGTAAGAGATAGGTAAAAATGAATGTCATTTTTAAATTTTGAGTACCGCACATACTAAACTATAATATGATATGCGTATCATAAACTGACATCGATTTTGACCTATCACTTACGGTTTACGCGATATTTATTGATAATAATAACAATAACGTTAATTTATGTTTGGAACGTTCCCAAGAGGCGGACATTTTATACGTTCCGTGCTATTAGGGTATAGACTGGAATGGCTGGCGTGGCATACCCCTGCGCAAGCCCCATGAAGTTTGAATCGTATTTCCCATAAGAAAAAAATACGTTTTTGAAAAATTTATTCAGAATCGGCAATATTAGGTGAGACGAGGTGAAACTCAGCATTTCTTTTCACAATTGGCCGTGGAATACAAGTCAAAACTTATTTTTTAAATATAATTTTAAAGTTTCCATAAAGTATAACCTCAAGTATAACCTGAAATTGGACAGGAAATAGAAGAGAGCCTGGAAAATATTTTTAAAGATAAGTTCTTTTTTTTCTTATATCAATTTATATTAATTTTACTGAAACAAAATTTGTAAAGCTAAAAACTTCAAATAATTATGAGATTTCTTGATAAAAATGTTAGACCATCGTGCCTCATGTATATATATTTTAAATTCCCTGTAAAAATTAAAATATTGCAGTTCAATTATTATAAATATTTCAATAATTCAAGAAGGAGAAAATTTAATATATATATATATATATATATATATAACTCTTTTTCAAATTAAAAAAAAAAAGAGTTATTGGTTCCTCGTTTAGAGGTAGGCCGGGATTCGACAGATGAGAACATATGAACTCCTATCTAATACAACGCTGCTGAAGGCTGGTGACCTTCTCAGCATAAATCACCAACCTATTGAGACTTTCGGTTTCCTTTCTCATGTCCTCCCCCCATCCCAGTAACAGAAGTTTTGGTGGGACTGACGTTACAACTTGACTCTCCACCATACGACAAATCACTGCTTAATGCGGACATGATTTCGACTCGCAAAACAAATTTCGCGCATACAGGTGGTAGTTGGGTGTACAATCTAAACATGAATAATACAAACAATAAAGTAGCCTCGGAATGGACTGAAACTTTGATTGACGAAAAGCATACACACGGTAAACGTAAAGGTCGAGTTTCAGGTGATGAATGGAGACTGGGTGTTTGGAATGCCAGAGGAGTGAATGATCTTAAAGTAAGAGAACTACGAGAAACTATGCACGTAAGGAAACTAGATATTCTATGTGTACCTGAGACGAAGAAAAACGGTTGCGAAAGTAGAAACATAGAAAATGGGGTGTTGAAAGGCGGTTTTGAAATATGGTCAGGAGTAGACAGTGAATCACATGGTAGTCAGGGGGTCGGTTTAATTATGAATGAAAAAGCAAGACAGCATCTCAAAGATCATGGTTTTGTATCTCCCAGATTGTTGTGGGCTAGAATGAAGGTAGGAATCAGAAGATTATTTATCATAGCGTGCTACGCCCCAGTTGATAGTAACCCGAGAGAAGTCAAAGAGGCCTTCTGGGACACATTAAATGATACAATAAGTATTTGCGATCAAGGTGAAAGAATAATTCTGCTAGGAGATATGAACGGATGGGTCGGTATCCAACGTCAGGATATAGATACAGAAAGGGTGCTAGGTAAATTTGGGGATCCAACAAGAAAAAATTATAACGGGGAAAAATTAGTTAGCTTATGCTTAGAAAAGGGCCTATTTATTACAAATACTTGGTTTAGATATACAATGGTCCACATGTACACCTGGCGTAAAGGAAATAATAGTCACAGTATAATTGAATTTGTTATTGCGGATGAAAGACTAAGAGAACTAGTTAAAGATACAAGAGTCATGAGGGGTTCCGAATGCAATACTGATCATTACCTTTTATTCTCTCAAATAAATTTAGGGCGGGGGTGGAGAAGAGACAAAGAAAAACGCGAATAAAGATTGAAAATTTACAGAAGCCGGAAGTGCGAATAGATTTTCAAAATAGGTTAAGCAACCGTATAGATGAGACAATTTGGAAGGGGTTATTTAACAATAAAGATATAGAGGGCGCGTGGACTTTACTACGGGACATCATCGTCAAAACTGCGACCGAAGTATGCGGTATGGCGGTTGTAGGAAGAAAATCTGGTGATGCATGGTGGAATGATGAAATTGAGGCAGCTCAAAAAGAAAAGAAAGAAGCGCACAACAAAACGCTGAACATTACAGGTCTTAGCGATGAGGAGAGAAACGACTAGTCAAAGAGAGTAAAGAGAAAATCAGAACAGAAGAAGAGAACAAAATACAAAACTACTTTGAAGGAATTATGAAAGTATTATATAAACAGTTGAAGGAAAGTAAAAGTACAGAGTTTGCCAGCATGAGAAACAGCAAAGGTGAAATGCTATATGATATAGACGAGATAGTAGACGCTTTAAAAGACTCTTTTAAAGAAGTATTAGGAGGTGAAGATATAGGACAACAAAACTGCGACATAGAACATAATGCATTAGAAAACCCAATGGAAAAAGTCTGTGTCACTGAGGTCAGAGACATAATTAAGAACTTGAAAAATGGTAAGGCTGCTGGTATAGACAGTATCTTAATGGTATAATAACTATGTAACAAATCTGTCTCAAGCTTCAGATCTGCAAAAAGTCTTCATGTTCTTAAATGCACTAAAATTTCGGTTCAGTGCAGTAATAAAACTTAAACTTCAAAGTACAAAAAATTATAATTTAAAAAATCATATACGTATATCATTCATAGAAAAACATGAACGTATTAGAAATTATAATATTAAACGAATATAAACATGATTATCTTTTTGAGAGTATTACTCTCACAGTTCAATGTATTTATTACCATCATATATGTGCTTCTGTCATTATTAATTTTTCATTATTTTTTCTAGACATTGCGCTATTTATTATTATATTTCGCAGTGCGGTGTTTATGTAGCGATACATATCAAACTTTTCTAACCTTAAAAAATCGTCCTACTGCTTTACCGTAATACTTTACGATGAACGAGAAAACCAGCGCTCGACTTCGTAGTACGGTGAGGGCAGCACCTAGGTATGGCAGAAAATGTGCTGTCCTATATATATGGTTCCCCCACACTAACACCCCGTACCGCATCTACGTTTATAATATCTTTGCTACGGGACTTATATGGACCAGCCTATAACTAGACAATAACAATGTTTAATAATAGGTTATATCTTCGTTTGTAGTCAAAAATTAGTATCTCTTCATCGGAAAAGTTTACATGATAAATGAAATGCACAAAAAATGCAATTTTAGGTTATGTTTACTCTTTTTGTTAAGATTTCAAAAATATACAACATTGTTTACACAGAGATAATACATCCTCGCTGCATTTGGCGGATCAAGGTTGTGTAAATGATAAAAAGGGGGTTTTGTAAATTCTCATAAACGTTTGGTGCAGACTTGTGAAAAATGAGGCGCATGAATATAGCCCAAATTCCATATTACCTAAGTTTCATTTGACCGAAAATTAAGTTACCGAACAATCATTTATTACCATTTTTATTTTGTCGAATTGTCAACTCACATAATCTCTATTTGTTCTAACTACCAATTATCATCATTTCTATTATACCGAATTCTCATATGGCATAATTTTTGTATTTTCGAATTTTTCTTCACCATAATATTTATTTATCCTAATTTTAATTTAATCTAATTTTTGTTTTTTCGAATTTGTATTCGACATAAATGTCATTTTTCCGAATTTCCACATAACCTAATATTCATTTGGACGAATTTCTATTTGTCATATTTTACATTTATCCGAATTATTATTTGTCATCAATTTCATTTTCCCAAATTGGGACTTTTGAAATGGCACTGCACCTTAAAGGTGGAGTCCCATATGGGCAGAAAACGTCGGCGTAAAACAGAACCTCATGAGAGTGAGAAAGACGGATAGATCTATTTGTCCCTTTCACTCTCATGAGTATCTGGTTTACGCGGACGTTTTCTGCCCACATGGGACGGCCCCTTCAATCAGTAGTGGGACTCCGAGGCCGTGTGGAAAGTCGAACGGCTCTCTTTTTCTAACATGTGGAGCTAGAAAGAGAGGTCCGTTCGATTTTCGACTTTGAATCGGCCCCGGAGTCCCATTGCACATAAGGAACGAACACTTTACTCCACTCAGGGGCGGCGGAGTGGGGATAGAATTATTAGTAGGGTAGGATAAATGTAGACGGCGCTCTCGGGGAAAATCCTAACCCTCCCCGCTGTGCCTCTCTACCCGCTGAAGTATCCGTCCCCTCTTAACAGTTGTCGTGAGTAAAATGGGCAAAAGAGGAGCTGTAGCCGAAATGAGCTTCAGTAGATAATATAGTTTTCTGAAAATATTCATGATCACTAGAGCAATTCGAAGTCTGTCTTAGCCGGCGATCGAGGTCAATAACAATCAATAAAAAAATGAATATTTATAATTGTTTAATGAAATTAAATTCAGTTCAGATTCAACTGTAAATAATTATTAATATATATACAATATATATATATATATATATATATATATATATATTAGAATTTCCGTTTTATGGTTTTTGTGTAATATGATCCTTTTATCTTTCATAATAATTATATAAAAGATAGAACGATTTGCATAATATATTGTTCAAAATTGAAGTGTAATTAACAAATTATAATTTCGGTGTGAATTTCGCTATTTTTAATAACGTAACGTAAACCACAACCGAGTGAATATATTGTTACGTTTATAACAGAATACGCCAGAATAGAAACAAGAAAAGATAACGTCATTTTTTTTATTCACTTCGAACTCATTCAGTATTGTTTAACTTCAAACGATTCACATATCCGAAATTGTACATTCATTGACAATGAAATTTTCCTTCCATTTTCAGCACTTGAAGTTGATATGATTTGATTGGGAAAGTTTACATTTTAAATAATTTCAACTATTAAGCCTTTATATTTAAAATGAAACAATTGCGGAATTGTTCAACTTTCGATACTATTGCATTTTTAATTTTAAGCCCTTCAAATTGTGAAGTTGTACATTTTTTGTTATTTTATTTTTACGCATACTATGTCCAATTTTCCAAAATACAAAAGACCGATTTCATATATGATTTCATATGAATGGGAAAAGTTTTTGAAGGAATTTCAGCTTTTAAAAATTCCCACAAATTTTCTTAACAACGCGAGATAGGAAAGGAAGTCTGAAGAAAGGATTGTTGATTTTTATTGAAAGTAGCTCGGAAAATCAAATTAAATTGCTTTGGGCAATTTAATCTTTAACTATGCTTAATTTCATAGGAAATGCGGAGTATGCAGATGCAAAGAACTGCGATCTATAAAATATATGTTTTTGAAAAATGTAATGTTTTACCTGGAAAACCGGAAAACGACCTGGAAGTTTTTTTTAAGTTTCAGTGGCTACTCTGTAATAATAATGCGTGATAACATCGAATGGAGGTATATAAAAAATTTTTTGGATAAGAATAGCGGGACCTGAAAAGGGGACTAGCTGTACAGAATTTTCGGTACAAATAGCCTAATTTTTTGGTACACGTAGACACTGCCTATTGCTATTTGTTTTTCCCAAGATATTCGATATACTTCAATTTCCTTGCACTAATTTTGAAGATGAATGTCCTCAATGTTTTGGAAAATGACGAGAATTAGTAAGGAGCCGTACTTAAATTACGTAACGGATTATAGGCCCTCTCCAAGACCCCCCCCCCCCTCACCCGGTAACGGGCCGTAACAAAATATTTCTACCCTCCCCTCTTCCTCTTACTGTAATTAATTTATGGTTTCAATCAATAATGAGATATGGGACTTGAAACTAATGGAAACTTTTTATATTTCAGATAATATATGCTTTGCAAAATTCCCTGATTTTTCCTTGACCAATTTCTAATTTCCCCTGACCATTGATATTAAAATAGGGTATTTTATATACGGAATAAAACAATATTTCAGATACAAAATTAAAATTTTCAAATTTATTTATTTATTATAAAAAAATGAAATTTCCACTATAAAAGATTACTTTAAAAAAAAATTGAGTTTTGAACAAAATAATTGAATTCTCCACCTAAAAAGATGAATTTGAAAAAAGTGTAATAGTTGATATTTCAACAAACAAACAAAATGAAATTTCATCCAAAAAAATGAATTTTAAAACCAAGCAGACGACATTTCAACAAATAACTATTTGAATTAGTAGAAAACTACTACCAATTAGTAGTTTTCTACTAATTCAGATTTGGAGAGTACGTACTTTCATTGTCTTGTTCTTATAATTGAAAAAAGTGCGCATCCTATAAGTCGTTTTTTCCATAATTTAATTTTTTTTTCAATGTTATTTTTCACGATTTGAACTAAAAATACGCATCCTAGCGTGAAGTGATTTTAAGCAATTTGTAGATATAATTTAGGCGAAAAATTTTGTTAAATAAAATGTTATTGTAGCATGTGTCCTTTTTCCCAAAAGGTAATTTCTTTATTTATAATATATTTGTATAATGAGAATTGATAACAAATTTGTAGATCTTTGTTGGTAGAACAACTTTTGTTTTTTCATTTTTTTTTCATAGTTTGTGCCGTTTGTCCAAAAATTACATTTTTCAATTTTTAATTTTTTTTACGAACAAACCAAAAACCACGCATCCTATAAAATAATCAATAACAAATTTGTAGATCTTTTTTGGGTGAACAATTTTTGTCTTATTTTTTTTCGTAGCTTGTGTCGTTTGTCTAAAAATTAAACTTTTTTATATTTAATGCTGTTTTTTACAAATTGAAGCAAAAACTACGCGTCCTATCAAAAAGTGATTATTAACAAATTTATAGATCTTTTTTAAATGCAAAATTTTTGTCAATTTATCTTTTTTCGTATCTCGTATACTTTGGCCGAAAAATGGAATTTTTTATTTTTCATTATTTTTTTGTGCGATCAAAATGTGAATTTTCGATTTTTCAAGAAAATTCAAAAAGTTGTTATGACAATCTTTTAGGGTGTTCAAAAATCAATGTTTTTCTCTTCCTGACTTTCTTCATATCGTGCGTTGTTTGGCTTAAAATTTTCATTTTCTTTTTTCTTTTTTTTGAATTTTGTAAATGCTATAACTCTGGTAATTTGTTTTTATCGAAAAAATTCATTTAGGATAAATTGTTCGTCTTTTTGAATACTACGAACAACCGTACATGGAATTTTCAAAACTTGAAAAAAAAGTGATTTGACTTGAAAAAGTGAGCTCCAACAAGTCTTCTTTTATACTTTTTACGTATCTCGCGTCTTTTGGCGTAATATTGAAATTTTCGATGTTTGCATATGCATACCCATTTTGATAAATAAATTAAAAACGAAAAGTCCTGCCAAAAAATGTTTCAAGGAAATTTTGAATTTTCGATGTTTTACATAGTATTTTCGACAAATAAACCCAAAATTACAAGTTCTATTAAAAAATGATTCAAGGAAATTTTTTAAGGACATTTTAAAAGCTGCAATTCAACCATATAACTTTTTTCCGTATCTCACGCGAGTTTTCCGAAAATTTGCATTTTATATTTTGTGTCGTATTTTCGATAAATAAAACCGAAAATGACAAATCCTAACAAAAAATGCTCAGAAGAAATTTTTTAGGATTTTTTGCATATTATTTTCGAGAAATAAAACCAAAACATCAAGTCTTATCAAAAAATGGTGAAGGGAGAAATTGCAGATATTTTAAAAAGCTTCAATTCTTCTTTTAAACTTTCTTCACGTATCTGTCGTTGGTTAACAAACTCGCTCTTTCTTTTAGAATACAAAAAAGTGTGCCAAAGCTCGACGACTTGATCCGTTCATTTTTTCGAGAGTTATCATGTTTACGGACATACAAACAGACAGACAGACGCCATCGCCAAAACTTGATTTTCGGTTTCAGGGGGTCTCAAAACGTGGAGATCCGTTCAAAAACTGAGGTGTGAAATTTCGGCCTATTGTAATACTTTCTCAATCATAAATGATTAGAATGTAAAAATGATTACATATTTTAATGAGTGAAAACTTATTTTATACATTAGAATTGTAATTCTAATTAGAAATTCTAATTAAAGTTTTTAATTTTTTAATATAAAAATTATATCAATTAGAACGTTTTCTATTAAAAATTATTACTTATAATTTAAAATAAAATTTCCTAATTTTGAAGGTTTCAATTTAAAATAATTTAAAATTGAAGGCTTTTAATTAGAAATTATATAATCTTTATCGGTTGTATTCGATTTTGTTTAACTTCGCAAGCGTTCCTCATTTAAAAGATGAATTTAATACATTCTGAAATTATTAGATTTTGATCGTTGCAAAATAATAGCAATGCTTTTATTTATAACCCTGCAACCTTAACATTTATACATTTGCCAAGAAAAAAAAGTTTTGAATGTAAGTGAAAATTTAGTATAAGTTTCTGGAGTTAATTTTCACATAGAATTGATTGGTGCAGTTTACTTCTAACCTAGGATCAATATTGATTAATTTGTTTCGTATTATTTAATAAAAAATTGCTGTAAGAAAATGAAAATTTAATACATGTTTCTTGATCCATTCTAAAGAAACATTTATATCCTCTTTACTTAATATACCGGAATGGGAAATATCAATAAATTGGAAAAATAAATATTTACCTAATTACAAAATTAGCATTAAACTTCATTTTTGTGGCAAATCTTTAATATTGTCACTAATTTATTTTCTGTACAAATAAAATAAGGATTAGAATTTCAAAAGTATTATCATTTTATATTAATTTGTTATTTTGTAAATCATGTCAGAATACCTGCTTCTCCTTTACCGATGTTTTGAGATAACAGGGAGAAGCTGCAAGGATAATAGATTTAAAATCATTATACCCTTAGAGCCCCACAGAAATGATTGTACCTACAGAGAAAGAGTGGAGGAAGGTAGTACGAAGAGGGCAGTAGCTACGCCAGAGATGAGGTGGGAGATTGCTCATGCCGTGTATTTGATTTCGAC